>CATIWO010295326.1:0-28407 GCA_949673435.1 Macaranga tanarius
CACCTAGGTCCAAACTCCTCTTACAATAATACCCTTACTACTCTAAGATGCATATGCCACAACATGCAACTTACAACTCTATGCCACATGTCATAAAAATTACTATATATGAACAGGACTTCCAGAATGATGAACGTTACAAAATTAATATTTACATAGAGATATTTCAAGATTAATACTAATTAATTGGTGTTTAATTAAAATTTTGATTAAATTAAAATTAAAATTATATATTTTATATATTTATTTAAAGGATATAATTATCACTTTATAGTGAAATTTTAACAAAAAATTAGTTTAATAATAAAAAATATAATTTCTAAATACTAGAGGGTAAATAGTATAATATAGTTAAATAGAGGGGCAGATAATATTTACTAGGTAATTTTGTATTAGTTGACAGTAATTTTAATGAAAAATTTGACATAAGAGTTAATAGTATATTTATACAAAATAGAAAGGGAAAATAATATAAATTTTAAATATCAAGGGAAAAATAATATAATATAATAAAATAGAAATAATTAATAGTAATTTAGCTTAAAATTTTATGTCTCTGTAATATATTTATTAAATAAAACTATCATAAAATGTGAAATTTGTCATTGTGCTTATTTATTAAATAAGCATCTGAATTTAGAAAATATTTGTCTTCTATAATTTTTAACTTTGTACAAGGATTATTTTATTTTTTCACCAGCTATTTATGTTTATTTTTTCTTATTTATTTAATTATTTTATATTTATTATTGCTTTTTTAGTTACATTGCTTTTAACCTTCAATATTTTATAATATTTATATTATACATATATTGATTTATTAATATTATTATATATATATATATTTAAAAATAACATCAATTACGTGTAACACACATCAGAAAAAACTAGTATATATATAAGTGTAAAAGTAATTTTATACCTTATGTGATTTAGCTAATCCAAATTTTAAAATAATTGAGTTCATATAACTATTAAAAATTGAAAACATCAAATGCTAACAAAATTAATAAACTTAAAGATTAAAAATAATATTTAAGGGTAATCTAAGTTTATGTCTAATTTATGTGTGCATAATTGGATCAATTTAGAAATTATACTGTTAATTAGTGGTGATGTGATTGCTATTTTCACTTATGAAAATAATAAAAAAATTTTGAGGTTTTTTGAGCTGGTTGAAATAGTTTAATTCTCTACCTTAAGGGGGAGAGAACCAGAGGGTAAAGGGATCGAATCTTAATCTCTACATTTGATATTGATACAATTTGCCATTTGAACTACTTACGTGCGACTAAAAATTTCAAGTTTGATTTTCCACAACTGCCATCCCACCGATATTAATGAGAGTTTATTACTTTTATAGCATGTGATAAGAAAATTATTACCTTTTGTGTAATCCACATACCACAGTACATTAGACCTCTATTAAACTTAAAAAAATGATGATTTTGCCCTAAATTATAATTTTTAATCTTTTATCCTTTATGTTTTAAAATTAAATTTTTAATTCCTTAATTACTTGAATAAAATTATTTATTTCATTAAATTTTAGTGTAAACTTCCTTTATTATAAAGACACTTTAAGTGTCAAATGTTGCAATAATTTTCTATCTAATATATCATCCTCTTTAATCTTTATCCAAAATTTATAAATAGAGAACTAAAATGTTCGACATTAAGAACGACATCAATAAACTTTTTGACTTGCTTAATATTTTTTTAGTCATCTCAGATTTATTTTAAACGGGTTGAATGTTGAGTAGTACAATAATAAAAACTCCTTTTATGATATTAAAAGATTATGGATTCAATTTCAAACCAGTGCAAGAGTAAAATTTCTCTTTATATGTCCTAAAAAAATATTTTTAAACTGTTTAGGCAATCGAATTATCATTTTTAGAGCACCTAAAACACTTAGAGTGTGTTTACTTTCAGAGAATTATTTTCAGTTTTTATTTTTTAATTTTCAAAGAAAATAAAAACTTTTCATTTTCATAGAAAATTTGTAAAACATGTTTACTTGTTAAAAATGAAAACACGGAGTTTTCAGTTTTAAATGAAAACAATGAGTTTTCAGTTTCAAATTTTAATAAGGAAAATTTAGAAAATAATAAAAACTTGTTTTCCACTTTTCTTTTAAAATTAGGAAAACTGTGAAAACACTTTTCAAGTGAGAATTTTTTGAAAATATCTAAAGTAAACACAAATTTCTATTTTCTATTTTCATTTTGAAATTTTTTTTAAAAAACTGGAGTAGTTTTCTCAAAGTAAACACACTCTTAGATTCTCAAACTCAATAGAGTTACAAGAATTTATTCTTAATTTATGACTGAGTGGACATGTATATATATATATATATATATATATATAGTTAATATGTGATTTCTTATTAGTATATGTAACACAACTGATCATTGCCGTTTTAAGTTGTTCTAAGTAAAAATAAATAAAACAATAAATAGGGAAAAAGTCCAAATTTGGATCCTCACTTTTTGTCCTAGGAACATATTAAATCCTAATAAATTTTTTGAACCAAATTGGAATTTATTATTTTAAAATTAAACTGTATTAGATCTTTTATTTAAAAATCTTTACAATTAAGTTCTAAAAACTTAAGAAAATTTTAATTTTAATAGTTAATTAATGAAATATTATTTAGACCAACAAACAAAGTTGATAACATTTTTTTAGAAACTATATATAATCTAATTATAAAGATTTAAAATTTTTAAACCTAGACAATAATTTTTAAAAATTTGTTTAAATTTCTTTGAAATTTTTAAAAAAATTAAGAATTTTTATCTTGGTTTAAAAATTTTAAAATCTTTATAATTAGGTTATAAATAATTTCTAAAAAAGATTCATCAATTTTATTTGTTAGACTAAATAATTTTTTATTAGTTAACCATTAAAATTAAAATTTTCTTAAGTTTTTATGATATAATTATAAAAATTATTTAATAAAATGTTCAATACGGTTTAATTTTAAAATAATAAGTTTCATTTTAATCCAAAAAAATTTATTAGGGTTCAATGTATGTCTATGATAAAAAGTGATGTCCGATTTGGACCTTTTCCCTAAATAATTAACAGGTGCCAGAATGGATCTACTAATTGCTGCAAACCCTGTGGGTTAACCATTACCTGACCCATATGACTCAAAATGTTAACAACCCATTTAAATTACCCATTGACAAGGCTCCTTTTCAAATTTGCTCCTTATTGGGTTCTTTTAGTGAAGGACCATTGGGCCTCTAATATGGGTTCTCTTCTTTCATGGATTTTCATATTGTAGATAAGCTTATTTTATTTTATTTTTTTGACCAGAGATAAGCTTAATTAGTACATAACACTCAAAAGGTTTATCATAATACAAATATTAATATCTTGCTGTTTCCAAAATATCAAACTTAGCTCTTATGAGGTTTGGCAAAACTCTATAACTTATTTCGTTTTTTTTTTTTTTTTTACAGATTATTGGTATGAAAGTTCATTGCACTTTAATTAACACCGTTCGACCTTGGCAAAATTTACACTATTAACCATCATAATTATACAATTGCTGGAAGGGTATACATGGACCACCATCTTTTTTTTTTTTTTTTGTCTATTTTTAAAAAAAAAACAAAAAGGGTAAAAGCTTAAAACAAAATAAGCAAAAAATCATAAATAACTAGTGGTATGTTTATCATTCAATTAAAATAATAATTTGGAATCTACCCCAAGAATCTTTACTCTTGAGCACGTGAGCACAATTTTGAAATATAGTAAGATTCGTTTGCTTCTATTGTATGCAAGTAAAAAGTTAATTAATAAATTAATTAATTATAACTAAGTTAATTAATTAATTTTTTTATGTGGGTTAATTAATAAGACTTAAGGGTTATATGTCTGTGGGGAAGAGAGGTAGCAGCAAGTGAACAAAATATTGGGTGGCAAAAGCTGCAAAATAAGCTTCCTTTCCAACTATATATATATAATCTATATATATAGACACACACACACACAAGAAGAGCTTACTTTTTGCATGAAAATGAGTTAAAGATGATATTATGCCAAACATTTATTAGATTTGGGAATTAGATTCCGACACCACCAACCCTTAAAATAATTTTTTTTTAAAAGAAGAAATAAATTTTAGTGTATCTAAAGGTTTCTTAATATTACAAATGTATCCGTTGTTTATCAAAGATTTGATGTAGTGTAAAATTTTTATTCACAGAGAGTTTATGGAAATTTACACTCATATTTGATGATATTTTTAATATAAATTAAACATGTTTAAATTAGTTTAACTTATAACAAATTTGATTTAAATAAAAATAAAAAATCCAATTATGATATTTAGTTGCATGCATGATATCTCGAGTAGAGCTTTTTTCTGCTAGATTTTTTTTTAAACTTGTACTACTAATATATTGTTGATCTTTATTACATATAGTGAATTTAAGATATTTAGTTTAAATAATTAATCTGATTTGAAAGAAATTTTCAGATTTTATAAATATAGATTACTATTTTCTTCTTGCTATCAAAACAAAACTTATTATATAGTTTGTGAGATTTGGATTCTATTATTTATTGTTAAATTAATTTTATTTTAACCATTGGTTATAAATAGAGACACCAAGATTTTTTTCGTTATTTGGGTTAAAGTTAAAAATTCAAATTATAATAAAACTAAGATTAAATTTTAGGTTAACATTTTGTAGGACGACAAATAAATAGTTATAGAAAAATTTCAAATTTTATTAGGATATTTGACTCCACTTAATACTATATGATTCCAATTATTAAAAAAAAAAAAAAGCTATACTCGTATACATAGTTAATTTTTGAAAATGAAATGGGCACTATAGAAGAAAATATTTTCAAGGATGAATCAGCCGTAGAAATTAAGGGAAAAGAAGCCAAGGAAGAAAAAAATTCTACCAACTTATACATCACTTCAGCAATTAACAATGCAAGTGAAGAGATGCAATCAAATTGAACTATTGAACAATATATGTTTAAGTTGCAAGTAAAAGCACATCTTAAGATCAATGTTTTCCACATATTTTTAAGGCAATTATCTAATTTTTGTCTGATCTATATATAGAAAAGAAAAAAGGTTCTAATATTTTCCCTCTTATTGCAAAAAAAAATAATAATAATAAAAAAAATAAGATAAAAATAGCAACAATTAATACTACTGTTAGAATCCCTTGATATTCTTATTTAAACGGATATCTTTTATTTGAACTATAAGGTATTCAATTATATTAAGTTAATTATTGTGAAACCTTTATTATTATTATGGTTCAATTTAAATCAAATTAAATTAGAGAGTATAATAAATTTTGGATATGAAGGATTAAAAAAATAAAAATAAAAAATGAAGTTGAAAATGAATTGAAACTAGCCCTAAAGTAGAAAGTTCCAGGACTTAGGTTCAATTTAATGAGGCTCTGATAGACCATATACTCTTGAGATTTGCCAGTACTAATTAGTTGGTGAGTATCATCTTTACATCTAATCAAATTGGGTTACAACACTTTACAACTAATTTATTTTTATTGATTAACAATAATAATTGATCAAAACGCGGAATGTTTTAATCAAATTAAATTTCAATCAGATAATTTTGAAATGAAAAAAAAAAAAAAAAAAAGTGGGCCAAATGGGACTGACTTTACTATATAGAACACATGCATGGGGACAAAATCTGCTTAATATATGGCCTTTTGGGTAAAGTTATATATATATATATATGCTCAAATCTTCTTCTTATAACAATAAAAAGAAGAAGAATGTTTTTTGTTTTTTAATTTTTTACTTGGTTTTAGGATTTATTAACATAAATTGAACATAGAATATGGGACAATATCCCTACTTTCAGCCACTATGATATGAGGTTGTCAAGGCAAAAAATATTGATCTTACATATAGCTATTGGAGATTTAATTAGAATTTTATTATACGTGTATATATATATGTGCATGTGTTTATTTAATTATATATAATTATAGATAAAGTGTATAGAATGTGGAGCACCTCACTGCAAGAGAAGATTGGAAAAGGGACAGAATTTGAATTAGGCTCCACTTGGTTGATGAATTTAATTGTGGGTACTTGATATATATCATTGACTTTGAAATTGAGGGTCTTTTTGGTTTCAATTGTAAGCTATAATAAATTAATTTGCATTGAATAGCAAGTACAAGTTTTATTACGCAGCCAAGATTTTTTTTCTTATGTATTTGATATCTCCCGATATATTGGGCAGTTATATAGATCCAGCTATTTTAAAATTTGAGCTAAGTAGATATTATAAAGAAAAAATTATTGCTTCAATTTTTTTTTTTTATATATAAGATTCAAATTAAATATATAAAGAAGATAATACTGCTTCAACTTTATTTTTTCATATATAAGATTCAAATTAAATATTTTATTTAAATAAATTTAATTTTCTCACCACTTAAATGTATACTATAAAAATATATATATTATTGATAGATGAAAATAGTTGCCAAATACTTCCTAGTCACTCAATTTTCTTTCTGATAAATTATATATGTAGATAATAGTATAGAAAAAAAATCTAACTAAGCTCTTAGAAGATTGAATATTCAAATTCGATGAACCAATAACCTCATCATATGTTCTACTTTTACTTTCATATATATCTTATATACTTCTGCTTGTAAAAATTAGCAAAACTTAGATCTTGCGATTAAAAGTACATATATACATGTATGTGTATTAATTTATATAATTACGTTTCTTGATTTCTCTGTTTCTTCTCGATGCGTATATATATATAAACAGAAGAATACACTAAAAAATAATTAGAGAGAAACATAATAATTATATATATACGGAGGTAATTTTCATGAATATCTAGGTCAAACTAAGAAAAAACAACGAAGAATACATAATAATTATCTAATTAATGAGTCTTCAAAATGAATGAGATATGTTAACTTTTTAAGAAACTTGATTTGAACTTCTACCAAACTGATAGCGTAAGTCACAACTCCACACTGACTCACGACTAAGTAATAAATTAATTATAACAACAATTAAAGACGTTATTTCACCAACCCTTCTTCAAGCTTTCTCCTTAATTTCTCCCAAAAATCAAGCTTGTCTCCTATTATATAAACAATTATTTGCAACAAAATCTTTTTGGTTAATTGTAATGATTGAGCTGATCAATTTCATATAGAGAGAAGTGCATGTAATTATAAACATGAGGTAGTAAAAAAAAAACTCTAAAAGAAATGGATCTATTATCAAAATTTATTAAACAACATTAAAAGATATTTTTATTAAAATTTAAAAGTTAGGATTAAATTTTCAGAAATTTGAAAATTGCAAAATTTTGAATTTTTTATACCACTGAACTATTACAAATTTAACAATTTAAAAAATAATAAATTTAATATTTCATAGATATTACATTTTAATCAAAACAGAACCGAACTTATATATATATATATATATATACAGCACAATGCATGTCCTATAACTTTTCAGAGCACATGCATGCCTGATGGCCACCATATCGATCAGAGACGTATCGATCCTTCTCCTACCATTAACCTCACCAAGAAATAAAAGTTGGTGGGAGGCCTGAATCAATTATAGGGGTAAAAAGTTTATTATTAACATATATATATTATTGATATGTGGTCCGATATACATATAGTGATGGTGATATAACGTCCAAATAATGTTCCTGGAACACTTAATTAATTATCATTTATATACAGATTTGCTCTTATCCTGTGAATCAGTGTTTAAATTTATTTTTGGATGTAAATAATTTAGCTTTAATCGTTAAAATGGAATTAAGGACCAATATAATAATTTCTTTGAAGATAAAGCAAGTGGGTTTAGGAGGAAGAGACCAATAAGTGAAGTGTTTTATTGCAACTGATGTCTGGACCACGTCTTCTCTTCGCCACTACAAAATTCATATGTATAGGCATAACATGGGGCAACTTTCTGAAACTTGGTCTCTCCTCTTTTTCAGCCTTAGCTATATGGCCAAATTGACCATGGCAAAAATGAAAGCTTGGTCACCTTCATGAGCAAGATATTACCTATAGGGGTTTAGAATTTTATAAATTTAACTAGCAATTCAATGAGAATCTATATCATCTGGAGACCTAAATTGTCTTAATTAATCTGCTACACCTTTTAGGTATTTTCATATTTCAGAATTTATCTTTACTGTGTCAAATTAATTCCACAAATTAATATGAAAGAATTCGAACTCTATACTTCATCATGCTTTTAGAGACAAGTAGCCACTAAAATACACTTTCATTGGTTCAGGCTTCAAATTTAATATGTATACTGGGCTATAATTATTAGGGGTGAGCAAAAATAACCGAAAACTGAAAAATCGAACCGAACCGACTGGTCGGTGCGGTTCAATTTCAATAATAAAATATACTAGTTCGATTTAAACCGAATCGAAATAAGTTCAGTTCAGTTTTTATAGTAAAAAAATCTATTAAACCGAACCAAATTTATAGTACATTTAAAAACTTTATATGTATTTATAGTTCGGTTTGATTAATTAGTTTAGTAATAATATTTTAAATTTTATTAATAATATTAGTTTCTAAATATATAAAACTCTTAATAAAATTATTTAATATCAAAAAAATACTAACAAAAAATATTTAAATATATTTTAGAAAATCGGTTCATTTGATTTTCTAAAAAATTAATAAATAAAATAATATAAAAAATTACCATTAATAAATCTTATAAATATTATTAGAATATTGCAAAATTATATAAATGAAATGGGTTTAAAATTGTAAAAAATGAAAAAAAGTCAAAACCGAACTGAACCAAATCGGTTCTGTTCAACTACTGGTTCGGTTTTAAGCCAAAATAGATTTAGTTTTAGGCATTTTTAAACTGAACCAACCGATGCTCACCCCTAACAATTATAAACTTTACATAGCATTATCTCAAATAGTTTTTTCCTTATTAAAAAAAAGTAATAAGTATATGATTTTTATTTATTTTTATACAAATAATAAAAATTAGTTTTCATGTCAACTGAAATTAAAATTTCTTCAAGTAATTGCTTTTGAATTATATATATTTGCATGAGAGAAATAAAGTGAAGTTTGACTCCAAATATATGAAAAAAAAAAAAAAAACCATTTGAGTCCGTATATTAATTTTCTTATATGTAATTAGTATTTAATGAATTTTAAAATCCTTTTTATATAAATCAAATCTTGATTGATAAAAAATATATTTTTTATTAACCGAATTAATTCTCTTGAGTATATTTATTCACTTTTCATTTTGTTAGAGTTCAAATACTGAGGAAATGTGCATTCTAATTCTAGCCCGTTTTAAGTCTTGGCGTGAATGATTCTTCTACATTATGGATATAATCAGAGGACTAAAAGTTTAATAAATTTACACTAGATGTGCAAAAATAGACATTAATTTGATACCAATTTCACAATAGAAAATTCTAATTAAAATGATTTTTATAATTCATAATTTTCAACTACATTGGAAATATAGAAAAAAAAAATTGCTGCAAAAACCGGCCATCACATATTGTGTAGAAAAGTCACCACATATATAATTATCAATCATATATCATCAAGGTATCTGATAATGTATGTACGATCCTGAGCTTCAGCCCTTTTGGCAGAAATATCACTTCCACTAATAGAGTACATACTTTGGAATATCAAGTAGCAAAATTCAAAAAATAGAGAAAAAATGGTAAATAATTATATATCCGAATAACTTCATTAGAAAGCAATTGAATTAATTTCTATTTTTCTGAATTAGACAAAAGAAAAAAATTCTCTATTTTAATGTGAGAATTTTTATTTTAATATTAAAAGTTTATCTAATTCTAATTAATCCAGCACAATATGGGCAAGGGTTTAATTATATTATGTATTTATTAGAACATGAAAACACCCTTTGTAACTTGATAAAAAAGAAAAACGCACAAAGTGCTATTTTCAAAAAAAATAATAATATAACAAACACTTATTAGTTTAAGTGGTAAGAAAATCAGATTTCTTTAAGTAAGGTCTTAAGTTCGAAGCTTATGTA
This sequence comes from Macaranga tanarius, assembly GCA_949673435.1. Taxonomy (NCBI): domain Eukaryota; kingdom Viridiplantae; phylum Streptophyta; class Magnoliopsida; order Malpighiales; family Euphorbiaceae; genus Macaranga; species Macaranga tanarius. The sequence continues at coordinate 10,099 of CATIWO010295326.1, forward strand.
TGAAAAAATAGGTGCTGAAAAAGTTTATTTTTTCTAAATTCGTTTGACTCGAACTCTAGAATAGTTAAAATTCTTGTGGCTATTGGATACCATAGTGTTCAAAATTTTAACTGTAGATAAAAAAAAATATAGCAAAATTAAGAAAAAGAAAGATATGGAGCAAGTTGCACAATCTTTTTTTTGAAAGCCAATGAAATTCTCTTGGTAGGCTGTTTGAAAGAAGAAGGTGTTAAGTGGGTCCCAATGGCATATGACGTGGCACATGGAAAAAGCAGTGATTCCCCGACCGCGAGCATCTGTGATGACGACTTGTCTTTCCACTCCATATCCGGCGGCTCGGCCGCCACTACAACCACCACACCACCACCACAACAATCACCACCCAAGAACCTTCTTCTCATTTCCTCTCTTTCATTTTTGTTAGACTTGTAAATTTGTGTGTGTCGAAGTGTTTAATTAGGCATATCATTTGTTGCATTGCATTTTTCTTCATGCATAAATAAATATTTCAAATTTTAATATTAGAATTTAATAATTAAGTAGGTTTTCTACATTTTTCCAAAACTTGGTTTTTAATTTCTTTTTTAGTTTTCCTTCTTAATTTAAAATTAATTACTTATTCATTTTAACTATTTGAAAATATTATAAATGTTCTTCAGTATATATTCAAATAATTTAAAACGAAATCAGTTTAAAAAAAAAAATTATAAGTTGTACTTTAAGTTTATTGAAATATTTTATAATTTGAGAGACAAATTGATTAAATGTGCCAAGTTAAGAAGCTATATACGTGTTAGTTTTCTTCTACTGTATAACTAATTAATAAGTAAAAGTTCAAATATTTAAATACACATTCAGCTTATAACTCTTTATTTTTTTTTAAAAAAAATAGATATTATAATTATCAATTTTCTTTCAATTATTATCATTATGTTTCATTATATCATACATTTAGTATGTTATATGTATTTTTTTGGGTTAATTTATATGTGTTTTCTTTACATGCATAGAACAATACAAACCCTTCTGCCCAAAAAAAAAAAAAAACAAAAACAAAACAAACCCTTAAGTTTTGGCTTTCAAGTTCTCTTAATCTAATTAAGATAGCTGATAGGTCAAGCTATAGAAAATCACACATGGGGTATTTGGTTTTGAATTTGCTGCACAATTTATTGAAAGCGATTCACCACCCCACAATATTCACTTTGTCAAATAATTAATTAGTTCAATTATTATCATATTAATGAGCAGAACAAGGGGCCGACCATTTCATTACTTATTATTACTATCACTCTCTAAATAGCACCATTAATGCACACCTTAAATTTAATGTCTTTCAGATATTTCTAATTTAGTAATATATGAATACTAATTAAATTATTTCAATTATGCAAAATTTTAAATCAATTGAAATGGCATGAACCTATTCCTAATGCATATAATGTTCTGCAAATTAGAGGATTAAAAGTAGAGGATCTAATAATGGTTCTGCAAAAATTAAAACGGTGCCGTTTATAATATGTTAAAACTGTGCGTTTTTGGCAATTTTTTTTGTTTTTTAATTATTAAATGTATAATCAATTTTACACATTAATATATCATATCATTATTGGCAAACAACAACTCAAAAAATATATAAACTAAACTGCTACATTTTTAGAATTATAATAAATTGGGAAACATAATTAAAATTAATAGTAAAAACATGCATTAATTCGTAAAAAAAAATCTTTTTTTTTTTTTTAACAAACTGAAGTTTTATAAACTCAAATATCAATCAGTTACTTAATTTTTATATTTCAATTTAGATTACAAACTAAAAATTATATTGATATTCATCCAAAAAAAAAATACCATTCTAGAAATTTCGTAAGAATATTTTTAGAATATATCAAAAAAAACTGGGATTTGCTTTTTCTTTTTTCAACCTCTAACAATAATATTCCATCTCTTTTCACACATTAGTATATATAAATACTATTATGCAGGATTTGGATGAGCTTTGCAGGAATTAGCCATTTCTATTTTCTATTTCATCCCTTTTGGTAGGTGTGTCTTGAATTGTAATAATACGTACAAAAGCATAAAAAAGCATACACAAAGCTTTTCCTTACAATAATCTACATAAAGAAAGAACCAATTATTCACTTAAAAAAAAGACTACATATTTTCCATGCAAACAAAAGTAATTAAATTAAAACCCAAAACAATTAAAAATAAAATAAAATAAAATAACAAAAATCCTCCTGGACACAGACCAAGAAACAAAGGTACATTCGATTGCGACGCTCCCACCCATGACTCCCTCCCCACCAAGAGACTCTCAACTTTTTTTCTTAATTCTGTTGATTACTATTTTAATTAACTAATAATTTTACTAATTAATTACACTCAGCTTCTCCAACTTTTTTGAAATATATATATATATTTTTTCTGTACATGCATGGCCACTGATAACTTTTTCTTGATGGGTACTGTAAAACAGTATAAAAAGAAGCTTATAGGTTAAGGAAAAAAGATAAACAAATTGCTTCATTACATTCCTTTCAAGCCCTAAAAATTTAATAAAACAAAAAGAGATCATGAAGATAAAGAAAAATAATAGTAATAAAGATATAGTTTAAAGAGAAGAGAGACCAAAGAACAAAATTAAATGAACACAATACAACACATAATATACACAGACTACTCTTCCCCTTTATTATCTTTCCATGATCTCCACTTCTTGCTTTCTTTCTGCAACTCTCTTCTTGATGTGATTCTCCACCATATCCTTCAAAGAAAATAAAAAGAACCCACAAAAAAAGAAAACCCCATTAACCTTTACAAAAGAAAAGAGCATATAGAGGATTAAAGCTCAAGCACCACCATGGTCTTCTCATCCATTAATCCAGTCTATCTAGATCCACCCAACTGGCATCAGGTAAATTTTCTTTTCTTTTCTTTTCTTCTCTTTTCTTTTGCTTTGTTTTTTTTTTTTTTTTTTTTTTTTCTGTCTATTTTTTCAGTACTATAGCTACATATACCTTCTTCATCAAATAAAGAACAAGCAAAAGATATATAGATAATATTCTCATGCTTTTCTTTAAAAAAAAATTTGATCTTTTCTTGAATATACTATGTATTTTGATTTTTTAGTTATCTTTTAATTTTTTCGTTTTTTTTTCAGCAATCCAATCATGGAGGAAGGGGTGGAGAGAGCCTTCAACTTCCACCACCACCACCACCGCCACCAGGCAGTGGCGGTGGTGTTAGTGGTGGCGGTGGTGGTGGAAGTACAGGGTCAATACGGCCTGGTTCGATGTCAGAAAGAGCTAGACTGGCTAAAATACCACAGCCAGAAACAGCACTTAAATGTCCAAGATGTGAATCAACAAATACAAAATTTTGTTACTTCAATAATTATAGCCTTTCTCAGCCTAGACACTTTTGCAAGACTTGCAGGCGATACTGGACTAGAGGTGGTGCACTAAGGAACGTACCGGTAGGTGGTGGATGTAGAAGAAATAAAAGAAGTAAAGGAAGCAATAGATCGAAATCTCCATCAAAAGCTGGTTGTAGTTCAAGCAGTGGCCTTGTTTCTAATAGTTGCACTACTGATATTATAGGGCACATGCCTCCTGTGCCACCGCACTTGCCAATCTTGCCTCCTTTGCACAATCTTACTAACTACAGCTCCACAGATATTGGGTTAAATTTCAACGGAATTCAGCCTCCGGTAACGGCTGGTGGTGGTAGTGGTATGGAGTTTCAGATTGGTGGTACTTCTTCAGGTGGTGGTGCTGGTGGTGGGTCTATTTTATCTAGTGGACTCGTGGATCAATGGAGAATGCAACAATTCCCTTTCTTGGCTAATTTAGAACCTCCAACTGGCTTGTATCAATTTGGAGGTGAAGGTGTTGAGCCTCAAAATTATGTTGGTCAGCTAAGGTCTAAGACATTGGAGACTGGGGTTACTCAGATAGCATCAGTAAAAATGGAAGAAAATAATCATCATCAAGGATTGAATTTGTCAAAAAATTTTTTGGGTGTTTCAGGAAATGATCAATATTGGGGTGGTAATAATGCATGGAGTAGTGATCTTCCTGGTTTTGCTTCTTCGTCTGCAAGCCATCTCTTGTGATCTTTTATATCAACAAAGCCATCAATGACCATTTTGTGATCTTTGATTCTTGATCTCCTCTTAGCTATATATTTTCTTCAAAACTACATCAAATTTTCTTGGTGTTTTTGATCCATTGAATCATTTTTCTTTTAAAGACAATTCAACTCATAAAAGACAGAAATTTCAAGTTGATCAACCACCCTAACTGTGCAAGTCCCAAATCCAAGACTCTAATAATAAGAAGAAGATGATGATGATAAATGAGAAGGATGGATCAAAGGAAGTTGCATGTCTCTCCATGATCTACTGAAAAACATTAGCAAAATGGTAGGCTTTTTCTTGTCTTCAAATTTATTTGCTTTGCTTTGTTTTTTTTTTTTTTTTATCTTGTATTCTATATGGGTATGTTTACAGAAGTAGGGTCTATCTGTTCATGGAGTACTTTGATCTTTTGGGTATATCTGACACGAAAAACTATATTGTTATATTTAATCAAATGCACTGTACTAAGTGATTTTCCTTTAATTATGATGTGAAATTTGCCCATCATTTTTTTCTTTTTGCTTCTTGTTGGAAGCAAATTAGTTAAATTATATCATTTTATAGTTAAAAGCCAATTCATTGAAAGCATAGTGTGCTACATTGATTAAGCATAGAGTTGCAGATAATCCTAAGAAAGAGTACTTCACCTTTGCTCTTTTAGGCCAATACAGTGACCAAGCCAACTCCTTTTGTGGTCGAGTGCTATATCTGTACTTTCTTTTATATGTTAGATCTTTAAATCATGACATGCAAGAAAGTTGTATGAATTTTTTCAAGCATTGTTTCATTGATCACCATCAAACTTGAAGTGATCACTCATTGCCATTTTCTTAGCTCTTTCTCTTTTATTGGTGTAAAACTATCAGTATTCAGAATTTATTAAACTCTGACTAATGGCTCTAATTGCTATTTTCTTGACTCTTTCTTTAATCATGTATCAATTCTAGAAAATTTTCAAATCCCCATATGTTACTTGGTCCTAGTAGATTTTAGAAATTTTTTACCTACCGTTAGTTAATTTATTTAACTTGTTCTCCAACTACCAAAGAAAGACCCTTTGAACACATCTAAGTTTGTGCTGATCTTTTTCTTTAGATTTTGACACTTGAGAGCTAATTAAAACTGGTTTTATAGGAATCATCATAACTGAAGAAGTACTTGTTTGTTTTGTTACGGTTGGAGACTAATAATGATTATACAATTATGGGAGATATTGACTAAAAATGAGAAGTACTTGTTTGTTGTATATGACAGTTTCAAACTCAGAGTAGTAGAAGTAGAAAAGATTTCATTTTACATGTGTATATATACATATATATTATATATGGACAAGAAACTAAAATAAGGCCAAAACCACACTAAAATCCATGCAACAAATCCACTCAAATTCTCGAATTTTGTTAGCAAAAACTAACGTAAGACCATGTCTCTCAATACATGGTCAAAAGTTGTACATCAGAATTAATATATCAAATAATAATAATAATAATAATAAATAAAACTTATAGCTATAGCAAAGATCAACATATACCCATTGTTTTTATTTTGTATAATATCCCATGTAAAACAAGAGTAATGGTTTGTGTCTCTCTGAGCGACATGAATAGTTTCGTTTTTCGATATAGAAAATTCAAAATTGTCTTTTACTCATTCAAATAATTCCTTATTAATGGGGCAAACAAGTAATTTTTAAAAGTAAAATTTTGTGTTTATTTGGTGAGCGACGGAACTATTCATATTACTCAGAAAGACATGTATCATTATCCATAAAACAATATCTACATGATATCCATAAAACAATATCTACATGATATAAATCGATTTTTATCAAGAAAATGATGTCATTAAAGTGTTAATCTTTTTGGGTTATCATTTTCTTTAAATATAAGAGAATGGAATCTGTGTTTTTGGATCTGCTTTTTGCAATAACCAAGACTGTTTTACCAACAAGGAATAAAGCTATCCCTAAACTGTCAAAAAATTAAAAAGTATAATGTATACTTATATATTATATATTATATGTGGATGTAGTAGTGAAACAGTGACTGAGGATATGGATTTTTTTGGTCGGTTGGTTGTAAGGTACAAGATTGGATAGGTGATCCCAAATTGGTTGATGAAAAGAAATGAGTATCAAAAGAAGAAGAAGAAGAAGAAGAAGAAGAAGAGAGCTCGGAAATCCAAGCAAAGCTAAAGCAATATTATAGCAATGGAGCATTATTGATATAATTGTTGTTGATGCCCACATGTAATAGTATATAGGCGTGAGTATGTTCTCTCTGTTTCCATGGCAGCTTTCGCTTTTGAGAGGGTCATATTGTTGTTATTACCTCTCTTTCTTTTCTTTGCTTTGCTTTTCTTTTTCTTTGCCCTTTTTTTTCTATGAGTCTGAGATTCCAATCTATGCATCTCTTGTTGTTTGATGTTTGCTACACTTTCAATCCCTCACGTTCTCCCACATGTGCTCAATCATGTATTATGTTTAGATTCTTGGTCATTTTTTTGATACCCTATTTGGTAAAAAGCTTTGCTTACATTTTCTTTTTGCTTTTCAAATAAAACAAGGATAAAAAGAACATAACATCACTGATTTTCAAATTATATTCCATACATCTTTATTAAAATCTCAATAACTAAAGTATTCTCATTTGTGAGAAAAGTGCAGATCTCGAATTTGAATTTTTATAGCCAGCATTTCACTTATATTAATATAAATTTATCACTTCTATAATGAATGATAAAAAGATATAATTGTTTTGTAATTGTATAACTCAGTGCATTGATCCTTCATTAAATAAAAAATTCAATAAATAAAAAGTCATATTAATCAATTTGAATTATCTAAGATTCGAATTCTAGTTGAAATGCAATGAGCTAAAAAATATAGATATAGATTAACAATGGTTCATGTTGCTTGACCACTTACGGGCATATAGTGGGGGATCCAGTATGAGTCCCCCTCCCCCATCTCACTCTTCAATTGTAATTAGCCCAAAAAATTGACAACAAAAATAATAATAATAATAATAATACCGATTACTATATATCAAACCTATGATGAACATATAAAATTTAAATTGATTTTGAACGAAGCAGGAGCAACCCTTCATGTGAAAAGCATACACAAAGCTTTGGTGAGGGACCTTTGCCAAGACAACCCAAAAGTAAGATACAACTAAGATCTCGAATATATATATATATATATTAGAATGTCCTTTTAATCTGGCCCTAAAATTGATGAGCCATCTTCAGCATTGCCCTTAATTAATTGACAATGAGCTATACAAAATTAATTCTCTTCTTAAGCTAACTTATTTTCAACAAGCACAAAGCTAGAAATGATCATAAATCGAGTCTATAAGGCCAACACGTATTAGGGTCACTTGCAGAATATTTTAATAAATCTTTTTTTTTTTTAAGTAAAAGGAGAAGAATAATTAATCAGCTCTATCATTCTTCTCAATCAGTGAAGCAATATGCACTTTTTTTCTTTTGGTTCTTTTGACCCGTTTAGAAGAAAGATGAGGTCATGAGTCATGATAGCTCAAATTCATGTCAAGACATGATAGTGCATGTAACATAAAGTTTTACAATTGATTGTCTCCTCTTCTTTTTTTTTTTTTTGCCTTATAATTGTTGTTCATTCAATTCATGTTAACAAAATAATTAAGTTAATTAAGCCGTGTTTAAGGTCACTAGGCACACACACATATATATATATATAATTAAGTTTGTCTTGTTATTATCATTGGCATTTGCATGGTTTAATCACATTAATTAAATTTTTGGCCTCTTGGATTAAAATTGCTTCATCGGTAATTGATTATTTTTGCTATGAGTATGCCCTTTTCCATTACATCATCTACCACATAACATACAATTAGTGGAATTTTGTGTAAAGAAGCACTAATTTTCGTTCAAACACACTGCTTTTGACAGATTCTATATGTTAAATCATGCAATAATCAATCTAATTAATTAAGATCCATGAGTTTTCATATAATTATAAGAGAAGAAGAGATATGGAAAAAAAATGCTTGACCATAACATATCTTTTGTGAAAGCGAGTCATATTTTTGTTCTTTTGTCATTGTAGGTATATAGTTTTTTTTTTTTTTTTTTTTTTTTTTTTTTTTTTTTTTTTTTTTTGAGAGATTGTAGGTATATAGTTAATCCACATTCAGAAACGACATACCAAGAAAGTTTATCTGATATTGTCTGGACCACATTACTTTTATGTTTCTTTTTTTTTTTTTTTTGTATTTTTTAAAACTTTGGTCTGACTATGAGATATATAACATAAAATGCAAATTCTTATTAAATTTTGTAGTATCAATTCCTTTGCAATTTGTTTTATTTTTATTTTTTAAAAAAATTATTGAGATCAACTTAAATATTTAATTGCAAAATTTATATGTTGAACATTGGATAGTACAACTATTTATATAGAGCTATTAATTTGATCAATAGTTAAGCGCATGTTTTACAATTTCTTGCAACTTTTATTTTTTGAAAAAAAATTGTAAATTACATTAACTAATTAGCTAACAAATCAACATTAACCAATTAATGTCTCATAATTTTTACATTTTAAACCAAAATTGGTATTTTCTAATAATAAAAATAAAGTTATTTTACAAAAAGACATTAAGCTTAAGCCCCATTAAAAATAATTAAATATATAATTACTATTTTAATTTAGTGATAATATGTGAGATTACTTAGAAAAAAGCATTAGAATTCAAATATCATTAAAAAAAATTGGCCTTATCATCTCTCAATAAATATAAAAAAAAAAATCTAAAATCATTCTTTTCATGATTGTAGGCGAAGGTAAAGCAAAAATTGTCCGGTTGAAGTTAAAACAACTTTTTCTTCTAGTAATCTATATGATTTGTAAGGCTAATGATTTGATAGCCTCAATATTAAAAGTAAAGGTGCGTTGGTCCTCTCTCATTTATTGACCTAAAATGTTTAGGCCATCATTTTGGCATATTAATGAATAAACCAAACTTTTAAAGGGGAAAGAAAAAGCATAAAATTGAAGTTGAGATAGAGCCAAAAAGAAGTGGATATATAGTCCTAAATGGTTAATCACACGCAAAGAAAAAAATAAAAGACATATATAAACATAACTTTGGATTTTTCATTATTAATAATTAGTAGAATTAGCTGATTAAGACTATTTTTATTTAAGGGATGTCTTGAATTCGATTCACAGTTCTTCAATTTTGCAAGCATTGCTAAATGATGTTGATTAATTGAGCAACTTTTGCTATAGTGCAAGAACAAAATCATTAGTTTTTAAAAAAGGTAATTATGGGGCCATTCCAACCATATAGGATACTTTTAGTTTTTGATTAACAACATTAATTATATACGCATAAGCCAAAAATTTAGGACCATAAAGTTTCAACAACCTTTTATTTTTTAAACCAACATGTTTTAATTAGTGAAAATCTTAATTCTTAAGTAATATATCTTTCCCTTACAAAAAGAATGGATTAGAACTTGATGGTGCTTAGCAAAAATCTTAATAAAATAACAACAAATTTTTTTAAAAAAAAATACTATAATACTAGCCTACAAGCTTTGACTAATATTTACACCAATGGGATGAGAATTTTGTGGCTTTAGTTCTTGTTATCTCTATATCAATAAAAAGAAAAGAAGCTAATCAAAATTGTCTTCTCTGATCAAGTAGCAAAACAAATATTAAGATCATAAGTAAAAATTTATGTCTCCAAAAAGCACAAGTGGGTGAAATATTTACCTTGAAAGATGTAGGATTATTGTAGGTTGATTCAAAAAAACAAAAAAAAAAAACCCTAATTCTGATGTACATAACACTCCAACATTAGGGTCCTACTTTAATTATTTGCCTCTTTTTAAATTGTGTTCATGCCCTTGCTAGCTTGCTTTACTCCTAAAAGTAGATTGGACCGATCATTTGTTTTTGTTAATTGTTTTTTTTATTATTTTTAACATTTATAAATTTGTCTTACTAATCATGCCTAAGATTAATGATCAGAATTGGTGGTGGTGTCACTGCCAAGACGTAGCATTCTCTTACTGTTTATTTTTATTATTTATCGACTATTGTTAAGTATCATTTTTATTTCAAAATATTTCCTATTTCTGGATTTTCTTTATTTACTTTAGTATATTATATTGTTAAATTTATAATACTTATTAGTTAGTTATAATATTAAAAATATTTATTAAAATCTAAGTATCAAAAATTTTAAAATTTAGATCAGTTGTATAAATTTTTACTGATTTTTTGTAAAAACATTTTGTAATGGGAGATTTTATGTTCAAACGAAAATATTTTGAATAAAAATGCAAATGAGAAATATTTTTTTAAAAAATATCAGGTAGACTCTTTAGCTTGTTGGGATCGTAATACCGGTTCCTCTGTAGTTATGGAATCAGATGTGCTCGAGTGTGTTCAGAGCCATGTACAAGCTGACTTATTATCTTTGAATTAATCTATCTAGAATTTTACTTGATGAAAAAAAAATGCAAGTGATAATTAATTTCATACTTAATGTGGTATGAGGATATCTTGTAATTTTATTAAAAAATTAAATATAAAATATTTAAAACATCGACAAATGTCTGTTATTTTTAATAATTCAAATTGATTTATGGATAATGAAAGAAAATTTGAAAAATAAAAATCTATATATAGAGAGATTTTGTATATAACAATTGGTTGTGATATATGTATATGAAATTAATTTGTAATCTTTCACTCAATTTCTCCTCTTTAAATACCTCTACACACGTAAAAGTTAAAATATAATTTGTTGTCTTATGTCATATTTAGCTTTGTTTTTTTTCCCTAAGAATAGTATACTAGCTAGATTTAATTAAAAATGTATTGGGTTCTAGGAGTAGCTGTAAAACTTAAATACATAATCATTTGTATTAATTATTGAGATAAATATTCAATTAGTCATTCATCAAATTTAAATATTTTTTTAAGAAATAAATTACATGATTGCCATCATTATTGGATTCCAACTGAATGGACTGGGTTATCCAAAAAAAAAAAAAAAAACCGTATAGATTTATGGATATGATGCAATGGATGAAAAATCATGAATTGGTCCCATATATGCATACAAGAGTGGGAGACATAGAAGATTTGCATTTGGGCATGGAGAAAATATATGGTACGTAGCTGGGGTATTGTAATGGTCCAAGAATCAATCATCTTTCGACAGGCAAAGAAAAAAAGATAATAATACATCTGAACAGTATCAGAAGTACCCATAAAACTATAAAAGCAACTTGCTTAAAGATGCAAACTTTCCTTGTGCATGTTGCGCATTCTTATCATCTACTTTTGAACTATTGATGTAATGGAAGAATCTTAAGTTCTCATTGTAATAAAATCTTAATTAGCCAAGAATTTGATGTGCAATATGTGCATAAATAACAATGTGAAAAATGACATTAAATAAAACTAACGAAATTAAAATTTAATAAAGTATTGGATATTGCCAATAAGAGGCAATTTAGTTGTTACTTCTTTTTATGAGTATAATAAAATGTAAAATTTAAATTTTACCGTTATTGATATATAACTAATTTAAAAAAGAATTTTTTTTTTTTTTTTTTTTTTTTTGCCAATAATAATTATGGATCATGGAGAAGGGGCTAGGACTCGAGTCTTAATCCTTAGATACCAGTGGTATACCTTAGCCATTTGACCAAGGTCGCGCAGGTAAAAAAGAAAGGCTACCTACCCTTATACTTAGATACTGTTTATATTTAAGTTTTCCAATAATAATGTGAAAAAAGGATTGTCAATATTTCAACATCTAATCTTTTACTGATCAATTAAACAGTCAACTGCCAAAAATTTGAGGCTAGCATGGTGTGGAACCAGACATTTTCTAAAGTGAAAATGATGAAGTCAGTTCTAACACTAGCAACATTGAACTTGAAATGTTCTTACATTGCCAAAAACAAAAAGACTTTCATAGAAGACTTTGTGTTACAAGAAGACTTTCATGACCCAAAAAAAAAAAACAAGAAGACTTTGGGTTAATAAGCCCAATAAGAACTGTGTATGAGACCAAGACTTTCATAGAATATCCACTTCAACCGCCAACATTTTTTTTGAGCCAATTGTGTTACGTTACATCTCTTGCATTATTTTCGATTTATAGTTCATGTTTGTTGTATGACTGAAATTAAAAAGAACTAAGAAGAACATACTGAGAACAAGCAATGCATCTATAATTGATTAAGGATTTCCAGAGATTGAGGAAACAATAGCTTAAATTCAGATAATTATCCACCTCAAACATAATTTTAAATCATAAAGAAAATTGTTGTATTACTAAAAATTGCACTTTGTTCAATTTTTTAAAAGTATCTTATTGTTAACTTATTTTCATATTACTCAACTGCTAATTAATAATATTAGTTAAAAAATGAGATATTTTAATTTTTATTTATAAATTTAGAATTTTATAAATATGAACCTCACATGTGAGATCAATTAAGAATAAATTTTTAGCATTATCAGATACTGAATTTGAAATCTAAAAGATCTTAGGTGTTTATGCTTAATCCAATTAGTTTAGGGGGTTATCTGCACTGTGTTCAAGTCTTGTGGTTAGCATGTTTTTGGGCTTTTGATTTTTTTGATCATTACCGCAGCCCATTGAGAATTTAATATGTTAATGGTATCAATCACTAATGTAATAATTATTATTTTTGCTGACGTATTTTTTATTAGTGTGATAATGATTTGGAAGTTTCCTTTTGCGAATGAAATTTATTTTCTTATGATGACTTTTTTACATCAGAGCATTATACTTGATTAATTAATATATATTTGACTAATAAAACTTTAACAAATATTTAAATAGTATTTTATGATTAATTTATTTAAAATAAAGTAATTTTTTAATTCTTTTACTAAAGAATATTCTAAATCCACAAGTAATACTTTACCAAATTAAGTCATTTTTCGTATTTATAATAAATTTTAATCTCATAATATATGTATTTTTTTTCATGAAATCCTTAAACTTTCAAACAACAAATTAATAAAAAAAATTAATTTTGTAAAAAATGTAGTTTATTTTTATCAAACAACAAATTAATAAAAAAAATCCATCAAATTAACAGAAAAATGACTAATTTTTATATTTACAAAAAAATGATGTTATTTTATGAAAAGATTAACAATTTTCTATTTTTCATAGATTAAAATAAATTTTCATAAATAAAATAAATCACATTATTCCAAAATAAAGTCACCATAAGAAATGTCTTAGTATTATAATGATTTATTATATATCATACATCTTAGGACCGAAAATGATATGTTCGGAATAAACAAGAAAAATGTCCAATTAATATTCAAAATAAATAAAAGAAATGTCTAGTATAGTACATTGAAAGGCATATGTAATATTTTATTAAAATTAAAATAATAAATAAATATACTTCAATTAATAATACGAAATTGAAATTTATTAAATCTTTTCACATTAAAAAAATAATAATAAAAGAATGCAAGTGATAAAGAAAATGAACAGAAAACTAAAGTCAATGACAAGGGCTTAGTTTCCATGTCACTTCTTATAAATCTTTAATTTATTCTCTACCTTGTGTCAACGAACCCAGCACGTAATGATGTGTTAATAGATTAAGTCTAAAGTTTAAATTTATTTTTGGATGCTAATTGCAAGTTGCAATACAGTTGTGATGCAAGAAGTCAAAGTAAACCCTTCAATGGCTTCTATAAATTGCACCAACCTTAACCTTAACTACACAAAAAGATAAACACTTCTCAATTTCAACTATACAACTAGCCTTTGTCTGTGTGTTTTTGGAGAAGAAAATACATAATAAGAGGCTAATTAGATGGCACCACCTCCAGCATCAACGGCTTCTCGCATGGCTGCTCTTATCCTGAGGATTCTCACCTTCGTTGTGCTCATAATTTCACTTATCATCTTGACAACCAACACTGCTACCTTAGAAGTTAACCTTATTGAGGTTAAAGTCCGGTTCAACGACGTTTATGCCTACAGGTAATCCTTAACCTTGCAAAAATGTTACAGGCTAATCATAATCAAGAAGATAAAAAGTTATTTCATCTTAGGAATTTATTGGTTATTGTCTGTTATGCAAAAAATCTCACATGATTAGGAGACGAGGAATTCCAATACATATAAATCCAAATCTTTCTATTTTTAAGTTTGATATTATTTTCTGTGAATAGTAAAATGGTATGATCGTTTTTCAGAGACCTGACCTGCTATATAACGGATATAAAGTAATATCATTATTATCGATTGTGCAAAAGTGTTTTTTTTTTTTTTCCCACTTGCTTTTTCCCTTCTAATTTATAGTGGGTATTGTGCAATATAAATTTCAGGTACATGCTTGCAACAATTGTGATTGGATTTGCGTATACAATTCTGCAAATTGCTTTCACATTATACAATGTCACCACAGGAAATAGGACGATGAATGGTGATGGAAACCTTGTATTTGACTTCTATGGGGACAAGGTATGTATATATATGCGTGTATAGCCTTCAAAAAAATATTTTATAATTCTTGCTTAAATCAGTTTATTTGGTTTTTATATTCTCAAGTTGAGGTAGAATGAATTAAAAATTCGTAATAAAGATTCATCCAAATATATGAACATAAAAAATTTTGGACAGTTATAAATTAAATTTATAATTTTTTAGTATTATGAGAAGAGTCTTTATCATTTGACTATTCAATTAACCTTCAACAACCTCAATTATACTTTTTTTTTTTTGGTTCTAAATCATCATTATCGAGAGTTCATTAGGTTCTAAATAATTTAGTTCAACCCAAATAAGATCATAAGAGCGGTAAAAATTTTCCAACTAATTTAATATGATTGCATAGACTTCAATTATACTGTAATAATTTAAAAAATATACTTAATTTAAAAACCTCACTTGTATTTTAATTTTCCAATTAAATTGCATTATCCTGAGTTCTTAATTAGAAGAGCATTAATTTTATTCTCAGAGTTTATATAGCTACTTTCAAATCATTAACACTGAAGGACTTGAAATTTAACTTGCATTACAGTAGAGTCCACATATAGTTGACATTGTTCTGTATGTTTCATAATGTAGGTAATATCATATCTACTAGCTACTGGTGCAGCTGCTGGATTTGCTTCAACCAAAGATTTGAAGCCTATATTTTCAGGGTCAGGAAATGTTGACAATTTTTTTAACAAGGGCTATGCCTCTGCTAGTATGCTCCTCATTGGATTCATTTGCACCGCACTGTTATCTGTCTTATCATCTTATGCACTACCAAAGCAAGTTTAATGCTTACAACAGAAAAAATATATATGTATCAGACAGTCTCAAATTGATGTAGTGTTTACATTTTCCAATTTTCTTAGTCCCATGTCACAAGTCAATGATTTGTAAGTGATTGCTGTTCCTGCTTGAAGTTTTGTCTCATCAACTGTAATTCCTGTTTTCAGGCTTTCATGTTTATATTTTGTCATATGATTAGCATCACTAATTTGGTTGAAACCCAAAAAGTTGGCTCGGTGGTGTAAGGTTCCACTAAGTTTTTGCATGAGGATGTTATATAGCAAGAGATCCCGTTTTCGATTTCTCACCAAGTCATAAATTGTTTGGTTTGAAGAAAATTATAGAAACTTATGTAATTTCAGTTGAAACTAGTTGTTTCCTAAATTCAAGATTTGCTAAGTTTGGTCTACATTCACTTCTTTTCATGTTTCAATTACTGGCTGTTGCCAAGCATAACATCACTTAAAGTACAGAGCATGCTCTGTTTTCTCAATTCTGAATCAACATGGTTGCTGCTCAGGGATACTTGTTATGATCAAACACCAAGCTAGCTAATACATATAGAGATCCAACAATGTTGCAAACATGATTTCCAAATAAAATTTTGTCAAATCTTGAAAAAATTTATTCAAAGTTTTCAACTTTTACCCTCTTTGGCTCTTATAATCAAAGTCCATATGTAATTACAGGACATTAGAGCACCACATAAAAAAATAATGGCGAATAAAATGAACCCAATTTTTATATGAAAAGAGAAGGATGAGTCAAATACTATATCTAATAAATTATATACCCATTTAATTTTAACCCTTCCTACAGTTTCAAGAAAAATTACATGCACGGAAATATGTACTAAATCTTGCACTACATGTAAAATACCACCAGCAACAGAAGCATGAATATACTTTTGAATGTCTCTAAATATTTCAACTTAAACTAATAATTTCATTTCTTGCATAACCCGAACAAAAGCCTGACGCATAATTTTGTTGGAGCCTCTTGACTACCTTAATTTCTGTATTTAATAATGTAGTATTCCTTCCAGTAAATTATTTGTTTCAGTTCTTTAGCTTGTTACAATTCAAAATGGTTCGGTTTGATTCTTAATTTGGAGAATTCATAATTTTTAAATTCGTCCGAATAAAAATTTTTAGGACAGTTTAATTTAGAAAAAGTCAAATTGTTAATGAAGATTTTTTGTTTGGTTTTCTGAGACAATTCAAGTTCTCTGCAATCCACGCTCAGTCCTAAATGTATATGCTAGTATATATAAATGTACCATGGGGTTGGGGGAGATGGACAAATTTTAAAAATTTATTTTATTTATTATATAAAAGTCAAACAATTTAGTAATTTATCAATTTAAATTAGAATTGTAATTTAATTTAAATTATTCCTATTTTGATTAGGTTAACTTCTATTCTATATAATATAAACTAACTAAATAATATATTTAATTGTAAGTTAAAGTAAATTAGGTATGAATTCGCACAATGCATGAACTACATAATAAAATAGTCAAATAAATAATTTTAATAGAATAAGAATTAAATAAATTAAAGTAAAATATATCATAAAAGTTTATCTTCTTTAATTTTTGTTGTCATGATTTTTTCAGTTATAATAAAATTAGTTATATATATAGAGAGTTAGGATGCACTTTCATATGTGAAAAACTAACATATTTTATATAAAATCTCAACAATTAATTATGACACATCTAATGGTTAAAATATATGTTAATTTTATTAAATATTACCTTATCAAAATTTATACTCTTTCTCCTATTAATTTATGATTTCCTATTTTAATCACTTTCCATTTTATTTATATTGACAAATATTATTAAAATTTAGTAAAAATAATTAATGATTTATTATTTTTTATTATCTGATGCTTCGTAAGATTATAATATAAAAATAGCATATAGAATTTTTTCTGAGAAATGAATTACTAAAATAAAAAATATTTGAAATTAATGAATAATTATTAAAAATAAACACTACAAAAAATTAAATTTATAGTTATGATTTTTAACAATTATTATAACAATAACAACAATAATATCAAATTATATATTGAATATTTTATATATTATTACGACTTTAAAAATTTTTAATTCACCTACAAAACTTATTTACTAGTATGTGTGTATATATATTAAATATTTTCTAATTTATTATATACTAGGATCATATTTATGAAATAAATAAAAAATTAATTAAAATATTTTGTCATTATAAAGAAAAGTATGAAGTAGAATTTAAATTGAATTCTAATTCTAATTTGTCAACTTGTGGGTAATACCAATAATTTAATAAATGAAAATGGACAAATTAAGAGTTGATAAGGCCTACGAGTGCCCAGTGGCACATATTATTTTTAGGCCACAAGAAAAAAGTGTAAAGTTAAAAAATATTTAAAAAGTAATAGTTAATATTAAAAGTGCTAAAATTATGATAAAAATTTTATTTATATTGACAAATATTGTTAAAATTTAATAAAAATAATTATTAATTTTTTATTTTTTTATTATCTAATGCTTCGTTAGATTATAATATAAAAATAGCATGTAGAATTTTTTCTGAGAAATGAATTATGAAAATAAAAAATATTTGAAATTAATGTATAATTATTAAAAATAAACACTACAAAAAATTAAATTCATAGCTATGATTTTTAACAATTATTATAACAATAACAACAATAATATCAAATTAAATATTTTATATTTTATATATTATTACGAATTTAAAATTTTTTAATTCACATACAAAACTTATTTACTAGTATGTGTGTAGTTATATTAAA
>CATIWO010295340.1:0-25431 GCA_949673435.1 Macaranga tanarius
CCTAAGGTATGGAACCTCAGTTCGTATTTAACTTTTCGAAGATGCAGGACTTGTGTAGAAGAGACAAATTTGTGGCTTTTCTTGCCTTTTTTCCTCTCTCAAACAAAGCCTAAGGTTTCATACCTTGGGAATCGGAACGAAAATAATTTTTCGAAGATGCAGGACTTGTGTAGACTTCAGCTCATGTAAAACACTGGACCATGAGAAGGAAGTAGATCCGTTTCCCGTGTTCTCGCACTCGCATCAGCTTTGAAACGTGTCTTGTGCCTTGTGCTAAGTTTATATCATCTGTACTCTGATGCTTTCATGTTGAGGGTTCAAGAAAACCTTTATTTTGGGGTCATGGCAACAACACCCCATTGTTTAAATTATTACAATTTGAAGTCTACACAATTTTACAAAATAAAGAAAAACCACAGTAATCTAAATAGGACACTGATGGACATCGCAAACGTCCATCGCAAAAAAATAATTACCAAAATCCTCCCATTATAAGAGATATTTTGTTTTGTTTTGTTTTTTTTGGCAAAATGGACATTGCATTGCACAAGTTGCGACGCGAGCCATCATCCATCTAAATAATATCTTTTAACATAATTTTATTCCAGCCAAAATTAATATTCTATTTAGTATAAAAAAATTTAAAATACAGTTGAAAAATTAATGAAAAAGGCGGAAAAGACATTGAGGATGATGAAAACACAGCTGGGAGTCTTTGAGAGAGGGAGTGCAAATTAATTAAAAAATCTAATGGGGTTATATTTGGAATTTTCTCTTTAATTAAAAAAAGCTGAATTCAAGAAATATGCAGATGAGATTAGGGGAGGGTTTGGTGATGGCAAAGTAGAAAAAGACAGGCAACAATTTCACTAATGGAAGAAAAAAAAAGGTAAATTACATTTCCCCTGTGTTTTGTCATATTACGACATTTGAAAAAATATTTATTCATCCATAATATTTGTTTTTTATTATACTACTTCATCCCTACAGAAGGACTAATTAGTACTAAAAAAAGCAAATGTCAAGGATGAATAAATATTTTTTCAAATGTCAGGAATGAAGTAGTGTAATTTGATAAAACACAGGAGAAAAATGTAATTTACCAAAAAAAATTATGCCGGTTAAAAGCGTTTAAATATGCCATTAGATATGGGGTTCAATCCTCATTCTCCCCTTTCCTCTCTAACTACTAACAAATACTAACATATGCAAATACTATATCTTAAACAGAACAAACAACCTTTTTATCATTGGAACATGGACGCCAACCACACACTAGCAAAAGCCTTCGTGAAATAGGTTGTGTTCGTGTAAAAAATCTAATTAAGATCAACTTCATAGAAGAAAAAAAAATATTTGTAAAGCATCTATATTTGTAATTACTTGTTAAATTTCACTTTCTATGAATTAAAAGTTGCTTGTTCATTAACTACATACATTCAGCATAGCAATAACCAGTCAAACGGATAAAAAATTTAAAAGCAAAAAGCATTAATTGAAATGCATTAAAGATGCATACACGTTATAGGTTGAGGACGATGGATAATACGAAGGACAGCACTAACCATCCTAATATGAAGTATCCCACCAATCTTGTAGTTTCCTCATCCTCTGGTTCCTGCCATCAGTGTCCATTTTTTTAAAAAACTTATCATCATGGAAACGAAACATTTACTTGATCAAGAAAAGTTATAGCAAGCTAGAACACACATAAAATTGACAAGAGAAGATAAAAATTGTAAGGCTCAGATATATATATATATATAAGATGCAAACCTTCACTGGGGGAGGAGTGTCTGGTGAGGGTTTTATTTTGTCAACTTCAAAAGGCCAAATATACGTATCTGGTTTCTCACTTCTTGCCAAGCTCCAATCATACAATCTTCTCTCATCTTTGGATGATAATATTGTGTATGCGTCCTGCACATGGTATTAAAAGCACAACTTCATTGAATATATATAGAACAAAAAAATGGTAAATTCTTATTAAAAAAAAAAAAAAAAAGAGAATACAATAAACATTAGGTATTGTACTTTTAGAAGCTCCATTTCCTTCTTGAGATCTTCTTCTTCCAGTTCTTGATTCAACAATTCTTCAACCTTGTTTTTATATGCAACTGTAACTTCCTCATATGAACATCCTCTTTTAACCCCAAGTCTACCATAATAATCTACATCTATAATGGCTGCAACATTCTAAAACACATACTTCATTACTTGACATTATTTAAATACTATCAAAGAAAACTAATTAAGAATATATGTAAATGGGGTTGGTGGGTATTACGTATGCCTCGAAGAGCTCTTTCCACGTTAAGAGCAGAAATCAAAGAAGGTCCTTCTGGTACTTCAATAGATGTCTCTGATTCTTCCTCTTCTTTTTCTTGTACATCTGTTGCTGCTGCTGTACTCTCGGTTGCCCCATCGCTCGAGCTACTTCTAATAACAAGTCTACTGCTACTACTGCATGTTTTTCTTGAAGTAAAACTGATACATTTCAATAAAACATTAGCGTTCTTCTTGGTTGATGAAATGGGAAAATAATTTTGCCATGAAATATAAACTACTGTTCCTGTAGCAGACGATACAGCCATAAGCAACTAGGAATGTATGCGGCAATTGCAAGCTCTGTTCTAAAGATAAAGGGTGGAGCATCTTCAACCATTGATTATTATTTCAAAAAACTATAGTTTTATAATTAATTTAAAAGCTTGAAAGACACAGAACAACCAAGTCGTTGTAGTATAGTGGTAAGTATTCCCGCCTGTCACGCGGGTGACCCGGGTTCGATCCCCGGCAACGGCGAGAAATATTTTTTTTATTATCCGAAAACAGTAAAACGACACGTCGTTTTATTATATTTTTTTTTTTTGCAAAATACGGTTAAAAGACAGGTCGTTTTAAGATTATCGGCTTGAGCCAAAAAACTAAGGACGTTTCGAAGTAAAAGCTGAGCATATTGATTTGCCTCCCAAGGATAGGATAATGGGGATTGCAGGTAAAACGCAGCCGAGTTCAGGCAGCGAGGCAGGGGCCAGTACTTCCTCTTCGATCAGCAACAATGAACCGCGGCGGTTTCCTCCGGCAGCTCAGCCGGAAATTATGAGAGCTGCCGAGAAAGACGATCAGTACGCTTCTTTTGTTTACGATGGTTGTCGCGACGCCTTTCGTCACCTATTTGGTACAAGACTGGCTGTTGCTTATCAGAGTGAGGTTATTAAATTATTGAATTCAGCTTCATCATTTCTTATTCTTCAAAATTTTCAAGAATTTTGAATTTTGTTTTTGTTTTCGCAGACAAAGCTTCTAGGTCAGATGCTTTATTATGTATTAACAACTGGTTCAGGTCAACAAACCCTAGGTGAAGAGTACTGTGACATTACTCAGGTATTCTAAATATATTCAAATCAGTCAATTATATCGAGAGAAATGAAGTTATTATTTTCCAAGAATTTGATTCCATTGAGCTCTGATTTGTTTGCAATTTATATTTTGTTTCGTGGTGTTGCGGTTTTTAGGTTTCTGGACCACATGTCCTTCCCCCGACACCTGCGAGGCGTGCTCTGTTCATTTTGTATCAGACTGCTGTTCCTTACATGGCTGAAAGAATTAGCTCAAGAGTTGCATCACATGGCATCACGCTTGCGGATTCTGTGCCTGATGAATCCTACACTAGCATTGCTTCTGACCGTAGTGAGAGTCAGTCTTCTGTGATGATTGACCTTCCAACTTCGTCTGCTTCTACGGCGCCTGTATTAGGAAGGTTGAGGCAGAAATTTAGTGGACTCTGGTTGAATGTAGTTCGAAGGTGGCCTACGGTATTGAGGCTGAACTCTTTAGCTATTTATGATACATTGGTGATGTAATTACTGTTTTGAGATAAGATTTTCTTATGTTTGCTGCATTCAGGTGCTTCCGGTCGCTCGCGAGTTTTTGCAATTGATTCTTCGTACGAATCTCATGTTTTTCTATTTTGAAGGTGAGTCCTACTTTGGTTTGATGATTATGTACTGCTGTCAAAGTTCTGATGAGTGATTGAGTGAAATGTTATCTCATGTTTTTTCTTCTTTTGTAGGCCTATACTATCATATATCAAAACGTGCAGCTGGCATTCGTTATGTTTTCATTGGAAAGCCCTCAAATCAAAGGCCCAAGTATGGACTTCTCTACAACGTTCTGAATCATAGTGAACTTGTGTATTGTGATGAGTTTGTTTGTGTGTTTCTGCTAACACTTTTAGCTGGCTGTTTTTTCTAAAACAATTTTGCTGAATATATGAACCATTTCAATTGGCTTTTGTTGCAGATACCAAATACTGGGAGTGTTCCTTCTAATTCAGCTATGTATCATTGCAGCTGAAGGCTTGCGGAGAAGCAATTTATCTTCTCTTGCAAGTTCAATTCATCAGACTTCCTTGGAGCCTTCTCAGAGTTCAGGTTATTATTTCTACCCAATGGCATTAGAATTAACGGATTTCTGTACACATGACCTTATAATATGGCTTATTATGGCACTGTCTGCCTACTTTTCTGTGTCTCCTGTGCATCGTTTACTAAATTTAAAGCCATTGAGTAGTTTTAGTCACTTGAAATAAGGTCTTGAGAAGGGGAATAGTGTCAGGCCATTAGACATCTTCGTCACATGCAAAAATGTTTCCCTGCTAAGTTGATAACTGAAATTGCTTGCCTATATAGACAATGTCTCAATTAACCTAACACCAGAATCTTAACTCTAACTTGTAAGAACTGCCAATGATTGGTGAAATGAAACCAAGTTGTGAGCTTTTTTTTGAGAGATATATTCATTACTTCTTATTTAAGAAGTGGCTTAAAATGTAAGTTATGTTGCTTATTAAGTTTCTCAATTTGTAATCTTCATCAGTCTCCTTCAATGGTACTCCTCTCTTTGTGGTTTATAGGACGAGGCTTGCCTGTATTAAATGAAGAAGGTAATTTGATGCCCATGGAAGCTGGCAGGGGGAGCTGGGTGTCAGATTCCACATCAACTTCTGAGGTAAAATTTTTAATCATCCTAATTGAACAATTTATTTATTTTTAATTATGTTTCTGTTTGCCCTCTCAACTCCCATGTTCTATCCGCAGAACGGTCTGGTTCTCTATGGTTCTGGGTACTGTGTAAAAAATAAAATGATTTGCATAGAAGGGGGAAAAAAGAAATAATGACAGAGCAAAGTATATAAGAGGAAGAT
The DNA here is from genome assembly GCA_949673435.1 of Macaranga tanarius. Classification (NCBI taxonomy): domain Eukaryota; kingdom Viridiplantae; phylum Streptophyta; class Magnoliopsida; order Malpighiales; family Euphorbiaceae; genus Macaranga; species Macaranga tanarius. Next base: position 5,210 of record CATIWO010295340.1, read on the forward strand.
GTACATGCATTACCTCTGCCAATTATATGCCATGGATTTAACCTAATTGATGAGAAAGCTTCATGATATTGGCAAACATCCTTACAATCTGGATATAATTTGAAAAAAGAAAGGGCCAAAATCAGGAGTCTTGTCCTTAGATGAGGCATCAATCGTGCTTTATTATTGATGGTTAAATGACAATAAAACCATTGTTTGTTTGCTTGGGCTGTGTTTAACATGTGAAAGTACCTACCATGCCAGAGGAGAACATCAATTTTACAAATTTTGATAATAGAATTGCCATCTTATTTAAATCTAATTTGTTTTGAAAATTTCTAATACAGAGTTCTTATTTGCGTTGCTTTTATTTTGTGTTTGATCAGTCTTCCGGGGTAGGCGGGCAAAGCAAATGCACTCTCTGCTTGAGTAATCGGCAGTATCCGACTGCTACAGTTTGCGGTCATGTCTTTTGCTGGTTGCCTCTCACTCTTTCTCATTTTTTTGTTTTTTACCTTGTTCATTGGTGATAAATTGATGGTTTATCTCATCTTAACGAAAACATGTGTTCTTTCTGTAGGAATTGCATAATGGAATGGTGTAATGAAAAGCCAGAATGTCCTCTCTGCCGAACTCCTATAACTCATTCAAGCTTAGTTTGTTTATATCATTCAGATTTCTAGCATTTTGATAAAGATGGGAGTCCAGCCTTGATAAATTGACACGAAAGCAATAGAAAACAATTGAAAGCAATGGAGGAGCATTCTTTCTTCTGATAATGCAACAGAAGATTTTACAGATCTAGTCCGAGAATAAGAAGTCGCATTTGGCAGAAGGGCACAATGGACTTGTGTACTGGGAAAATGGCTGCATCACAGTATCGTGAATATCAAAATTCCATATGTTGACACTTAGCACAATTAGTTCACAACGCATTTCTCATCAAATAATTTTTTTTGAAGGTTGTTTTAAGAAGCTTATATATATATATTATATATATTTGAACTTGGAATGGGAAAGCAAGCATCAAATCTTTGACCTGTTGATGACTTGAATATTTAATCTTCAACAAATTTTTAAAACTTATTAAATCGCCAATACCAAGCAGCAATACCATGATTGTTACATCTTATCATAACTAATTTACCATCATTATTACGTCTTATCATAATTAATTGTATTATGTTTGTATGGTGGTGGAATTGATTTCAAAAAGAAGCAAGATTAGGATATGCATTCCACTTTACTAGTGTTGTAAGCTAAGTTTCCAATCATCATTTTGGAAGTATTTTAGGAATTTATGTTAAAATTATTATACGAGAATGTACTTTTATAATCGATTTGATGCAAGATAGTGTGCTTTTATGTAATTGTTTTGAGAAAAAATGTAGTTTCAGACTCTGGTAGAAATCTATTTTTAATATCTAGAATATAAAATATTAAAAATTGCTATCAAAAAAAAAAAAAAAGGGGTCTTTTAAGTCTTAATACACATTAAGAATCCTCACTCAAAATTTATAATCTGGACCGTCCAAAAGAAAAAAAAAACAACAACATCCACCGTCAGATCAGATCACCAATCTAACCCTACTATATAGATATAGAAGACATCCTAAGCGCTTCGCAAATATTAGGGTTTCACTTTCATCTGCTAAAGACGCTCATTGGCGCCGAACACACACTTGTTCACTTATCTAATTCTTAAACAAGAAAAAAAAAACATGGCTACTCAAATCAGCAAGAAGCGCAAGGTGAGATTTCAAAATTTGTATAAATTTTGGCGTTGTGATTAGCAATGAATGAAGTTTAATTTTAATAGAATTTTGCAGTTTGTTGCGGATGGTGTTTTCTATGCCGAGCTGAATGAGGTATTGACTAGAGAGCTTGCTGAGGATGGATACTCTGGTGTTGAAGTTAGGGTTACACCGATGCGCACTGAGATCATCATTAGGGCAACTAGAACTCAGAATGTTCTTGGTAATTTTTATTATCTGGCCATTCCTCGTAGGAGATTTGGTTCTGTTTTGATCATTTGTTGTGTTTATCAGGTGAGAAGGGAAGAAGGATTAGGGAGCTGACTTCTGTTGTTCAGAAAAGGTTTAATTTCCCTGATAACAGTGTGGAGCTCTATGCTGAGAAGGTTAACAATAGGGGTCTTTGTGCTATTGCACAGGCTGAGTCTCTTCGTTACAAGCTCCTTGGAGGCCTTGCTGTTAGGAGGTTTGTTGCTAATGCAATAATGGCAAACACAACATTATTGCTATTGTTTTTTTCTTGATTCTGCTTAAGTTAAGCTGATACAATATGCATGCAAAATTTTATCTCCTTTGTATCTTCTTATTGTTTGTCATGCTACTTGATGTTGAGATAGTTAAGCTTATTGATGCTTTATTCATTTGTCCTCGATGCCACTCTTACAATGCATTTTCCAATGTATGGCATCATTTTTGGTCATTGAGTCTCCTTTCTTTGTTTGCTTAAAATTTGCCAATTTTCTCTTGATCACGTCATCTTTACAGCGGGTTGGTTTTCTGCGAAAACCTTGCCATTTATTTCCGTATTACAAGAATTTATGATCATGTTTCTTGTGCGCATAATCTTGGATGGCAGATATTCATTTTTCATCGTTGATGATCTGTTATTAAGTTCTTAGTGTACATGTCAAACAGTAAAGAGGTGAATGTTTTTGTTGCTATATTAATAAATACTAACTAATATCCTTTTATTATGTTATGTTCATTGGACCATCACCATTCTGTGCACATTAATATTTGATATGCTAGATCATCACAGTGTTTGTTTATTTAATTCATTGTGATAATTTATCTCTCTGTATCTTAGAATGGCCATCTGTTATCTGTTGCATGAATGATTGCTATGGTTGTATGAATTCATGACTGTGCAGATAGTCAAATTTCTTAGGGAGTCAAATTTCTTAGCGGCCAGACTTTAGGATTATTGAATTGAGCAGTTTATGTTTGCACTGAACCATTGCAGGATTGCTTGCTTATGTTTGTGATTAGGTATTTGGACATGCAAGCATTAGCATTTCCTCTTTGCCTTGCCTGATGAGCATTAATGGATTCTATATTAATGCTTATATAAAAGAATTTTTTTCTGGAGTTTGTCAGGCTTCTTGTGCTTTTGTTTAGGTGCTCGGAGGTTGGAATATTTTCCCAAATCCTACCAATTGTGCTTCTTGGGTGATCTTTACTTGCTTAATGCTATTTTTGGCATGTTACCCTATACTTGTTTGTATTACATAAGCGTATGAGCATTATTCTTGCCTATTATGAGTTTCCAGTGTTTTTATGAATACCTATATACGCATTTTGGATTTTGTCAGGAGTCTTGTGCTCATGTGCTTGACCTTTGGAATGTCCACCCACATCTATTTCCTGAATGCTCTTTGGGGGTGTTCATGTTTATTTGTACCCGCATTTTTATGTTGTTAGTACAAGTGGTGGTGAGTTTGGGCACTTTGGTGCCTGTAGTTTGGATTTTGAATATGTTTTTTCTTACTGGCTTCTGCAATGTCATTTGGCCCTTTAGGTATGTTTTCTGTAGGCTATGCGTGGTTCTTGGGGTGGATGAGTAGTAGGCAACCTCTTAATTTTTTTTTTTTAAACTCTTTTTTCTTTTTTTCTCACCTTTGGGCAGTGTGATTCTGAGAGGTGGAATTTTTAAATTGTTTGCAGGGCTTGCTATGGTGTGTTGAGATTTATAATGGAGAGTGGGGCAAAAGGATGTGAGGTATGCTCTGAAGCTTTTTATTGCTGTACACTATCCCAAGGGTGCACTTTTATGCAAACACATGTACTTCTCTTTTTTGAAGAATAATCTTGCTTTTATATTCTTGTAGGTTATTGTGAGTGGAAAGCTCCGAGCTCAACGTGCCAAGTCCATGAAATTTAAGGATGGTTACATGATTTCCTCCGGTCAACCTGTCAAGGAGTATATTGACTCTGCTGTTAGGCATGTTCTTCTAAGACAGGTTAGTTGCTTTTTACGTTTGGCTTCATTGCTATATTGCATTACAATGAGCATTTGCTTATCTTGGTTTTCTGAGTTTTAATTGCCACTTCCTATGTGATTAGGGTGTACTTGGTATCAAGGTCAAGATCATGCTTGACTGGGATCCTAAGGGCAAGGTGGGTCCAATGACACCATTGCCTGATCTAGTGACTATTCATCCACCTAAGGAAGAAGAGGAATATGTTCCCCCAGTGTTGACAACCAATATTGAGATTCCAGTTGCATAAATCCTGAAGTTTGAAAAAAAAAATAAGTTTGTAGTACTTGCTTAATTACTTTTTGTTTTTATATCTTAGGGGAGGAAGATACTAGATGCTTGTATGACTCAAGAATTAGTTATTTCTTGCTTATATTAGCATCTCAAGTTTGTCTCGAGGAGTAATCGCTGCTAGTTCGGGATATTTTCTTTTTGTCTCTGTTGCCATGTTTTGGCATTGTGTTTTCTTTTTAGATATTAATTAATTATGTAATGCTTTTTTTTGCAAATTTTGTGGATTCAAGTTTATGTTCCTATGTTCATCAATTTCAGATCTTTTAACCTGTTTTTAGATGACTGGCTTTTTGGACTTGGGTTTTAAGGGTCCTCCGATTACGCGGTCAAATGGAAGGGCTGGGAGGGATAATGTTCAGCAACGATTAGATAGAGCTGTAGCTAATGTGGAGTGGAGAATTCTCTTTAGTAATGCAATATTAATTCATGGGCAGCTGGCTGGTTCTGATCACAGACCTCTTATTTTGGAATTTCAGCGTAAATGTGTTAGTTATAAAAAAGTTTTCAGGTTTGAGGCTAAATGGATAGAACATGGTCAGTGTAGGGGGTTATTCAATCAGCTTGGCATTTTGGGGGAAATGGTTCTTATATGTTTAAATTGGCTAGGAAGATTCAAAAGATTAGAAATACTCTCAATGTGTGGAACAAAGAGATAGTTGGTAATGTGAAACAGAGAATTAAGTGTGTCAAAGATGATATTGATTTTCTGCATGGCTCTAGTGGGATGAATGAGGATGAGAAGAAGAGAGCTCTTGATTTAAATAATGAACTTAGGAATCTTTATCAAATGGAAGAATTATTTTGGATGCAGAGATCTAGAATTAATTGGCTTCAAGCAGGGGATAGAAATACTACTTTTTTTTTCATACTTCTACTGTAATTAGGAGACACAGAAACAGGATTGTCAAAATTCAAGATAAGAGTGGGAATTGGCTGAACAATGAAGAGGAGATCAAGGGTGCATTGTTAATTATTTTAAAGGATTGTTTGCTTTTAGGGGTAATAAGGTTCAATCATATTTAATAGACCTTATTCCCACTAATGTTACACAAGAAATCAATGAGAAGTTAGTGGCTCCAATTACAGATGAGGAAATTAAAATTGCTGTTTTTTCTATGGGGGGCTTAAGGCACCTGGACCTGATGGTTTTTCAGGCATTTTTTTTATCAAACTTACTGGGATGTGGTTGGTCATGATGTTTGTGCTGCAACTCGGCAATTTTTTAACACTGGATATATGCTGAAAGAGTTAAATAAAACTTTTATTGTGTTGATACCAAAAGTTGACAATCCTGAATTTGTGGCTCATTATAGACCTATCAATTTATGTAATTTTGTTTATAAGATTATATCTAAAATAATTGTCAATAGGTTGAAGGGATAGTTGGATAGAATTGTGCCTGAATTGCAAACATCTTTTGTTCCTGGGAGATCTATTTATGACAACATTTTGATTGCCCATGAGGCTTTTCATGGTCTTGATCATGGCAAAGGGGTGGGAAGGAATTTGGCAATAAAATTGGATATGTAAAAGGCATATGATAAGTAAATTGGTCTTTTTTGGAGATGGTGCTTTTGAAAATGGGCTTTCATTCTTTTTTTTGTTCAATTATCTTATTCTATTATTATTAATGGTCAGCCTTCAGAACTTTTTGTTCCATTTAGAGGATTGCGGCAGGAGGATCCCTTGTCACCTTATCTCTTTATTTTGTTATCTTCTGTCTTGTCTCATGCTATTAATAATTTGGTGAGATTGAACTTATTTTTAGGTTATAGAATTAATAAACGATGTCCTGTTTTGTCATATATTTTGTTTGTTGATGATACATTGCTTTTTAGTAGAATTAATAGAGTAGAAATCTCAAGATTATGGAAGATTATACATGAATATTGTGTGGCTTCAGGACAGGTTATTAATGTGGGGAAATCTGGTATCATTTTCAGCAGGAATACTCATCCTAACCTAAAAAGGGAGGTAGTTAATATTTTGGGAATAGCTGAAGAATTGAATTAAGGAAAATATTTTGGTTTGCCTATGTTTTAGGGTAGAAGTAAAAAACAAGCTCTTAATTTTTTGAGGGATAGAATATATAAAATAGCTCAAGGATGGAAACAAAAATGTTTATCATTGGCAGGAAGAAAGGTTTTGATTAAAGCTGTTTTAACTGCTATCCCTAATTATGCAATGTCATATTTTAAATTCCCAAAGAGCTTTTGTAATGAATTAAATTCTTTGATTAGGAGATTTTGGTGGGGAAGTGATATGGATAAGAAATCTTTGGCTTTAGAAAAGTGGGAGGTTATGACAAAGTCCAAGTATAAAGGGGGTTTGGGATTTAAGGAATTCAACAAATTTAACCTTGCCTTTTTAGCAAAGCAGTGTTGGAAAGTAGTGTGTAATCCCCAGTATTTATTGGGTAGAATTTTGAAAAGTCTTTATTATCCTTTTTCTTCAATTTGGGAGGCAAGTAAGAGGAATAATGCTTCTTGGGGCTAGAATAGTATTATTACAGCTAGAGATATCTTAAAGGGAGGGATAAGGTTTAATGTGGGTAATGGCTATTCCATTACTATTTGGGATGATCCTTGGATTTCTGAAAATCCTCAATTTAAAGTCACATCTCTTAAGCCTGAAAATTCTCCTTGTTTGTTAGTGGGGCATCTAATTGATCATAATACTATGTGCTGGAATGAAAATCTTATCAGATCTTTTTTTTCAGAAGCTGATGTAAAAAACATTTTGAAAATTCTAGTTGAGGATAGGTCAGTTACTGATTCGTCAGTGCGACATTTTGGGAAAGCTGGTAATGTAACTCCAAGAGAGGCTTATATCTATATTTGTAATTAATAGGATCAAATGATGTTGCGGTTTCTTCTCGTTTCAATCATGAATCTGCTATTTGGAAACCTTTGTGGCAATCTGAAGCAATGCCAAAGGTGAAGCTCTTTTAGTGGAAAATCTTAAGAGGAGCAATACCTACTAATAAAGTCTTAGCAAAAAGGAGAATTGTAAGTTCTGGGTTGTGTGCTGTATATAATCAAGAAGATGAGGATGTTGTGCATATGTTATTTGCTTGTCCTCATTCTAATGCTACTTGGTTTGCATCGGGGTTTTCTTACATTCCAAAAATTGTTGATATGTCTATTGTGGATTGGTGGGTAAGAGTTGTTAATCTATTAAAATCCAGGGATAGGAGGTTAATTGTGAAACTAATGCATTTAGGTTGGGTCATTTGGAAGGATAGAAACATGATAGTCTTTCAAAATGCAAATATTGATCCTGTTAAGTCTATCCAGATTTCTTTTGTAGCAGTGGATGAATATCTGAATGCAAAGGAGTTAAAGATATACAAGTTTACTGGTAATAATTGTTTTCCTTCTTTTTGGAGGCCTCCTGAGCAGGATTTTATTAAAATTAATGTTGATGTAGCGTTTAATAGTAGTAATAACTTGGCTAGTCTTGCTTGTATTGCCAGGAATCACAGGGGTTCTATTGTTTTTGCTGAAGCTAGGAAGAAGCAGGTTATGAACTCTTTGGTGGCTGAGGCTGAGGCTCTCTTTATGGCAGTTAAAATTGCTATTCAAAGGAAGATTAATAATTGCATTTTTGAAACTAATTCTCTGCAATTGTATAAGGCTATGTAGGAGAGAGCAAATTGGTGGTGCATAGATGCTCTGGTGAAATCTATATTGAACTTATGTAATAGTCTTGGAATTGTCAAGTTTAGTTTTGTTAAGAGAAGTGAGAACAGACCGGTTGACTGGGTAGCAAAGTCCTTGTTAAATGCTACCTTGCCAACTAATTGGTCTAGTACTTATCCTTATTCTCTTTTAAGACTTTGTATTTTGGACTTAGTTTAATATACTATTTTATATATTTGACCTACAAAAAAAAAAAATGAATATTTCCATAACTCGAAATTTAAAACAAAAATTAAAATCTAACTTTAAAACAACAAGGATAAAAATGCATATTAAGACAACAATCCTGAACTTTATTGTAATTTTCACAATATTTTTTTTCCCTCTCTAACGACATTTCCGATCCACCTCACTCACCTACATTCACCACAACGACAACCACCGCCGCCGCCACCACCACCACCACAAATGGCCACTCCCACCACCGAACAACTACCACCACCACCACCACCTTACCTATTACTCAAATCCCTCCCATTCATAGACATGACAACTCTAACCCAGTCCGAACTCCACTCTTTTTCACTCTTCTCCTCTTCCTCCCCCTCCATAAACCCCAACAACATCATCCCACCAATTATCGACCGTACAAACTTCAACGAAAGCGCCGGTTCCCGCCGCCAAACTTACTCCCGCCCTTCCTCCCACCACCACCACCACCGCCACCGGCTGGCCGGCCTTCTCCCAAAAACCCAAAACCCTAGCCCTACGAGCACCTCAGATGACACCGATCGCATCGAAAATCACGCCATTATCAAATTCTTGAAACAGTTTCTCTCTTCGCATCCTGAATTTCAAGAATTGGATTTGGTTGATTTCGATAGCTTCACTCATTTGAACGATGCGATTAACTTCAATAACAATTCGCAATTGAGGAAGAGGAAACGAGGGAGGAAGCCGAAGGTGAAAGTGATAAGTTTGGTGGAGGAGAGAGAGAGGGAGATTGTGAATAGAAATGGAGCTGTGGTGGATTTGGGTCGGTTATCGGGTTTGGAGGATCCGTATAAGGAGGAATTGATGAGGAGGACTGAAGGGATGAGTAATGAGGAAGAGTTGTTAGGGTTTTTTAGGGATTTAGGTGGGGAATGGTGTAGTAGAAGGAAGAAAAGGAAGATTGTTGATGCTTGTGAGTTTGGTGATTTTTTGCCTCTTGGTTGGAAGTTATTGCTTGGACTTAAGAGAAAAGAAGGCAATGCTTGGGTTTATTGTCGTCGATATATAAGGTATTTGTTGTGGTTTTTGATTGTGTTTTGTGTGATGGGTCTTGGATGTTTTTGTTTATTGTGATTGAAAAGATTTTGTTTTTGCAGGTTGTAAGGTAGATTATGGTATTTGGGTGTTTTTATTTTATGTTATTTCAGCTGTTTTTTAGTGTTAGTTGGTGCTTTTGAGTGAAGGCGGGAACATTTTGTATGTTGGTAGCTACTCAAAATTTGTAATTGTGGATAGAGGATATGCAGAAAATCTATGTTTTTCACTCCTGCCGTTGTGATCATGGATCTGCATTTGTCTCTCTGGCTCAAATAGTTACATTTTTTTTTTGCTTATTTGATGTTATGCAGCCCTAGCGGACAACATTTTCTATCCTGCAAGGAAGTTTCTGCATATTTGCAGTCATTCATTGTGCCTTATGATTCACAGCAGGTTAAAGGACATGCAAGTGGCAATATTCATCAAGTCCACAGAGTAGCTTCTGAAAGTGTTAGTACATGCTTGCTTAATGACTTTGTCAAATGTTCAAATTTAACATTTTCATCAAGGCTTATGATATATGTGGCAGCATGCAGGAAATTTTAGGAAGGAGGAAAATCAGAGGCAATCTAGTGAGCACGAGAAGGCGGTTGCCTTGCTGGGAATTGACAATCTGGAGTTGGCAGAGGTTCAGATACATGACCTTTTCGAATGCCACAAATGCGACATGACATTTGATGAAAAGGACACATATTTGCAGCACCTTTTGTCATTTCACCAGAGGACTACAAGAAGATATAGACTGGGTTCTTCTGTTGGGGACGGTGTAATAGTTAAGGATGGGAAATATGAATGCCAGTTCTGCCATAAGGTATTTCATGAAAGGCGTCGGTATAATGGTCATGTAGGTATACATGTGAGGAATTATGTGAGGGGAATTGAAGAATCGCCTACTAGTAGGATGGCTTTGCAAAAGATAAGTGAATCTCCACCCAAAGATGAAGTGCCCACAAGAATCTCCAAAATGGATGCTTTGATTGAAATAGCTCAGAATTCCATTCGAGAAACATCTTCTGATCCTAATGGTGAAACCAGTGGTGGATTTACTTCTGACAAGCAGAATGGAACTTCTAATCAAGAACTTCAGGCTTCCGTTTCTGATCATGAGCTGAAATCTGATTCTAGTCTCAGTGAACCAGACATAGAATATGGCATGATTGACGATTCTCAGGTATTGGAGCTACATCAGCAAAAAACTGATGATGTGAGTGTTGACAAGAGGACAAAAAAGATTGATGGTGCTAGCAATCTTCTGGATGTCACGGTTGATTCATCTGCTGAAGAGAAACATGCTAATATGTCTGAAGCTCTTTGTGGGGGAACAGATTGTCCGTTAGCTTGTACTGCTGAAATTGACAAGTCTGTCATTGAGCATGGAAGAGGTTTTGAACTTCACTCCCTTGTTCCATTGACTGATCAGAAAGTTTGTACCATTAATGATAACATGAATTTGGTTGATACAGAAAATCAAGACAAATGTAAGACTGATGAAACAGATAAAACAAGGAGTGTTGAGATAGTATTCGGATTTGGAAGCACTAATGGTGTAGCATATAACAACATTGTACAAGAGACTGGACAGCGATCTTTTAAAGAACATGAACTTCAGCATGGCGTTCCAGAACCACCTGTGTCCCTATTGCAACCATCTCATGGAATTTCAGCACCCAATGTGACCTTGGATAAGGTATTTGTGTCATTAGAATTGGTTTCTTCTAGTTTACAATAAACCAGCCTTCTATTATATCTCAACGATCTTTTTATTTTTTATTTTTTGGGGTGATAGAAGGAAATATTTAATAAGAGAGACAGAGAATGTTTGAGACTTAGGGGTGTCCAAAACTCCAATTATGTTTTATAATTATGCATTTCTGTATTATGTTATGGCACAACCGTGTAAGTTTTACTTTAACTGGTATTGTCTTGACCAAAGTTTAAGTGAATTGATTTTTCTTAAATCATTGATAATACACATTGGTGGTACTGGCCAACATGAGAAAGTACTTAAAATCATATCACTTTTAACAAGGACACAGAACTGGTAGGCTGAAAACAGTGGAAGCTGGATGTCCATGGTGGGACATTTAAGTGCTGTTTATAATCTGTCCCTGCCCCCAACCCAACTCTTTTGTTTTGAGATATGGTTTGTTTTTCTCTAGAATTTTTTCATTCTTTTTCACTATGGAAGATTCGAACAGATGAAGGAACTTTCATGTTGTTACTGGACAGTGATAAATCGTATTCGCTGATAATGGATGAAAGTGTTTGCTAGTGAATGAGAACCTGTATCTGAAAGACTTCTGTTCAGACAGAGAAAGAGAATAGTAGACAAGACTATGTGTCTTATTGTCGCTTTCCACATTCTTTTGAAAAATAAGCATCTGCACTGAAAGTGCAAATCAACATGTTAAGTTTGATAATGTGATTTAGCTGATATTACAATTTGAATTTATGCAATCAACCTTTGATGAGTAAAGTATTAATTTCCACTTGCATATAATCCCTGGTCGCAAGGTGGGGATTGTATGGATGTGGTTAGTTCTTTTATTTCACTATTCCATAAATTTTTTAGTTGATTGTTGTATATTATCGTTTCTTGACATGACAGGTAGGGAATGAACTTAGTATCATTGACCAAAGGCATGACAAAATATCAGGATTTGAGGAGTTGAGGTTGGAGGACATTGAACAACTAAAGTTTAGTTTTGGGACTGGGCAAGAACCTATCTCTCTGCCGGAGGTGCCAATAGATTTGGAAAATAATACTAAGATGGAGGGGGATTATGGTGCCTCAGTTCAGTTTGAATCAGGGGTTGCTGCAGATTCAGCTGGTGGACAGCAGCTTACTGTTTGTGTATGGTGTGGAGTAGAGTTCATACATGAGGCTGTTGACACTGAAATGCAGTCAGATTCAGTTGGATATATGTGTCCGACCTGCAAGGCACGAATCTCTGGGCAGCTAAATGTGTTGGGTGGTGATTGCTCATGAAGAGGTAATTTTAATTTCTTTGGACCAGTCTTGCTAATTAGAAGCATTTTCCACTTCTTTTATAAGTTTTTAGTTTGTTTGTTTAGTTATTTATATTCTTAACATTGAAGAGGAGTATTTGTTGTTTCATTGTAACATGTGCACATTTACTGTGGCTAGGATTTTGGTATAACTGATCCCTGTGATCTTTTACAGATATGAAACGTGATAAGATTGTACAATCATTGCCTGTGTCATAGTTTTGTAGAAATCATTTGTAATGTAAAGCAGACATAAACTCACTAATGCAGATGCCTTGCGACGCTGTCTTGATTTCCTGCAAAGTGATATGAATATAAATGATTATCTTCTGATCTGCAAGGATATCTCCGGAAATGTTTTAAAAGCTTGCATACATAGTTGTTTTGCATAACTTGGTTATGGTTAGGCTGTCTTCAGGAGTAGGCTTTTTTACCATTTTTTTGGCCTGCAAACATGCTGCTGACTTGACTCTGTATACTGATCACTTCCCCTTTTTCCTTAGTTTGCAGATGCTAAATGGAAGATATATGAATTGGCTAAGAAGGGTTGCAGCAAGAGATTAAATAGTTTATGTATATATGTATGGAGGTTCATGCTTGACGCTACCTCATAACCATTAGGGATAACTGTTAGGCTTCTAGGGTGGATGAATATTTCATCATTGTATCTATCCTTATTTATACCTGAAGATTGATAATGGAGACCGGTTGGATGTAAACGGTGATGTAATATAATCTGTTGTCTGCAAAAGCAAGATCTGTTATAAAATTAAGGCAAAGTAGATATACAGCGGTCTTTCATGCTTGCTGGATTAGTTCTGCAAAGGTCGCATTGCAGGAATCACCATATGTAGCTCTGGCCTTTCAATTAAAGCCCTTGTACGGATCAGTGATTGAGTATATTTTAAACCGAAATGAGGTATTTTGATTGAAACGGTGAGAAAATTTTCAACTCCTTGTGCAACTTCTGTTGGCTGAAGCAATAGCTTGAACTGTTAAAGTGAAAAGCAATAGTGGGATCACATCAATCTGCTGTCTCAAAACATTTGTTATGGTATTGGTGGATTAAGTGGTTTCAAAGGTCCAGATTTGATACTCCCAGATGATGGAGAATCAACTGGAGATCAAATCAACTCCCAGATAAATCAAGTTGAAAAGCAATTAAGCTGATGTGTCTTCTTCCACTGAAAAAAAAAAGGTAGAGGATTTGATTCTTCTATCTTTAGTGCTGGGTGGAATACATAGCAAAATAAATTGGAAGGGAGAAGAAAAGCAGAACAACAAAAAGAAGAAAAAGCACAACAAGAACATGCTTCACCACTGAAGCTTATCTGTTCAAGAAACCAAAAACAAGCTTTACCAGAACCTGCAAAAATAAAGAAAAGGGTTCAATTTTAAAAACAAAATCTGAGAGTTCAGTAAATCTGTCAACAATTATTTCAAAAAAGTCACAAGCTTTTACATAAGCAAATAAATAAATTGAAATATAAATTTCTTGCACCTTTAGAGCCAATGAATCTTTGACGTCCACATAACATCTGATCACATGATCACAATTACCAAGTTCAGCACGGCACATGCTTGGAATCTTCTTTTTGTGTTTTTAATGTTACTCTGATCGCTATTATCATCCAACTGTAATTGTCTGAAGATTGAGTGATAACCAGGTTCTCCAACTGTGTCAAACATTCTTTCTTCTTTTCAAGGTATAATCATTTTCAGAATGCTCTAGCAATAAGAGTTCCCACTAATTCGAATTGAGCCGGACCTCTCTTAAAGCTTGTTTTCCTATACATAAAGCTCGAACTCCAGATCTTACTTTAGAAATTCAAACTTTTTGACACTTACACCAACAGACACTGGTTTAAATATTCTTTCTAGTTATTATTATGTTCCAAAAACTTGTCCGCATCAACTTGCCATTTCTGTTATATATCTAACTGCTTCAACCTGACGCCCAGAAAAAATATTATCAGCACTGATGGTAGAAACTAGAATAATCAAATGCTGTTTCTGTCAGCATCATCTATGGGTACCAACAACATCGAAAACAATTACCTGTGTAGCCTGCAAAAAAGTTAATTCTGTTCCAGGCAGCGAACAATCTGATAGAATTTTCCAGGTTAGGGTACTGAGAAAACGAGCAGTTCTTTGTGGAGTAAGTTATGACAAGACGAAGCATAAGTTAAAAGGAACTATTAATGATGTTAAAAATATGAGAGATTTGCTGATCAATAACTTCAGATTTCCAAAAGACTCCATTCTGCAACTTACAGGTAATTAACCTCTCATCACTCTGTTGAATCCTGACATGCATATGCCACAAAATTCTGTAACTTCAATATGTTGCAGATGAAGAACAAGACCCTGAGCACTTTCCAACAAAGAACAACATTGAGAAGGCCCTGCAATGGCTTGTAGATGGCTGCTGTCCTGGTGACTCATTGGTGTTTTACTTTGCTGGACATGGCTCACAACAGGACGATACTGACAATGATGAAATTGATGGACTTGATGAAGCATTATGCCCTCTTGATTTTGAAGAAAACGGAAAGATCGTTGATGACTATATCAACTCTGTAATTGTTAGGCCACTTACGGCTGGAGTCACTCTTCATGCCATCATTGATGCTTGCCACAGTGCAACAATGCTTGACTTGCCTTACATGTGCAGCGCGAAAGAGTAAGTTCAGAAGTTGAAGGGTATTGCTATAGTTCAGTCATCGAGCGTCTGTTTCAAATCCTGACGCAGCTCCAATACCCTTTAAAAAATTTTAAAGAATTTAAAAAGAAGCTTCAAGAATTGAATCCTGACCTCCTATACTATTCAACAAGCTTCAAAATATTTAAGTGATATTAAATAATGATGTTTAATTTCTTACAAATTTCAGCAGGAGGAAGTGGGTGGAGAACAAGCCTCCATCGGGAGTATATAAGGGCACAAGTGGTGGATTTGTTATTTGCATTAGTGCTTGTAGAGATGATCAAAGAGTTGTTGATTCTTCGGTGAGGACTGCAAATCATTCTATCAGATAATATCATAAATTGTTTCCATATGTTCATCTCTGGTTAACCTTTGTTTGTATGTGTATGTGTGTAAAAAAATGTGCAGACTTTAAGTGGAAAGGCAACCTTGACCCATAACTTCATTCAAGAGGCTGATAAAAACCCTGGATTGACATATGGTGCGCTCATCACTTCTGTTCAAAATAAGATTGAAGAAGCAATTGAAGCCCGAGGCGTCAGGACCTGGTTTATAAGAAAATTTTTTAGGTCTTCTTTTTCACAGGTAACCTTCACAAAATCAGGTTTTTTTCATCTCTCAATTAATTTTTTTTTTAATTAAAAATTAAGTTTTTTTTTTTATTATTATTATTATTAAAAGTTTCAGTTTGAACTTCAGAACTCGTAACTCGTCCATGTTATTATTGTACTTAATTGGTCATATATAATTCACAAAATTAAGCTTTTTTCTTCCCAATTTCTTCTTATTTTTATTCAAATTATATATATAAAAAATTATGTTATGTTGATGCAAATTTATTTTTAATTAATTCAATTAAAAATCTCACTTATAAGCTAATGTTACTTTATTAAAATTACTTGTTTGTGTTAAAGTCTAATGTTTTTTTATTTATACCTCACATTACAATTTTTATACTTTTTTTTTCCATACTCTTTAATATGCACCATATAACTAATTTTGTATCAGTTGTCACTTATATCTATATGTCTTAAATCAACAAACAAGTTTAGCTTTTTTGGCTAACTATTTGCAATCTCATTTTAAAAAATTAAATGCAATGGTGGATATTGATTTTCTTTTTATTGGGGGGTCAAACATTCTGATCAATCTTTTGAGCAACTTGGTGTGCAGGAGGTCCAACTATCATCCTCAGAGAAGTTTGATATTCACCAGAAGAAATTCAAGTTGTAGTCTCTATTGCCCTTGCAATAGTGTATCATAATTTACACTGTACAAGTTGATCTAGTAATAAGATATTTTGTCCCTTAATTACTCTATTTTTTTTTTTCTTACTTTACTCTTCACAAAATAGAACTTATTCATACCAATAACCATTGAGATTAGCTGAGAGGAGCTATTCTCACTTCACAAGTCTTGAATTTGAGCCGTATTATATGCAGTAGTGTTAAATTAGTTACTAAAAGATTTTTGCCGCCTTATAGTCTTGCAGGTCAAACGGAACGGAATTAATTAGAGCTCATGAACTCCGAATACTAGTAATTTAGATGAAATTTTTTTTAAAAAAAAAGAACTTATTCATTATCATCCAAGATTTATGACTGAGAAAGTAAATTTTGTTAGGAGAAAATAATTTCATACTCAAATAAGTTGTTTTAGATGCTTTAGGCTAAATGATCAATCACTCGAGAAAATAATGTATTTATATGTTCATACTTGAATAAGTTGTTTTAGATGCTTAAAGGCTAAATGATGTATATATATACTTAACTAATTTTTTTATTTCAATGTATTACTAGAAGCAAAAAGACTATGCACTCAAAAAGGCTAGTCCAATTAGTAACAACAAATTAGATTGATTAATTCTATTGAAAACCATCTTCAAAATTTCTTTCTAAATGAATCAAGCTGTTGTGGAAAGATCTACTTTTAATATGTTTTAAAAGAAATACTATTACAATTCAGCAAGATGGGGTGAATACAAGATGTAATTTTAGTGGCGCAAAGATCATGAACATATATAAAGATAATTCCTCTTATTATTATTAATTTTTTTTCGTATTGTTCAGTAGTGTGAAACATTTTTTTTTTTTAGAATCAATAGTGTGAAACTATTTTTAAGGTGATAATTGTTTCTTATTATACAATTATATAAAAAGATTACTCTCATTACCTTATCCATTGATATTATAAAATCATTTTACCTCCTAATTAACTAAAAAACATAGAACATAGTGTTTCAGTACTTCGTTATGTCAAATCAGACATTACAAGAATTTAGAACAAATTAAATTGCTAGCGGTTTTGAATTAGGTTAAAAGATGAAAGTTTTCATATAAGTATATGGTAATAGATTAATCCTTTCTCTTATAATGTACTCATTTTATTTGTTTAGAAAATCATGAAATGTTTTTACATTATATTGGACATAAGACTAGCTAATCTTTATATTCACACTCCTTGACTAATGTTGATTCAAAAAAGTTTTATCTGATAAGCATTCAAACGCATAACTCTTACTATAAAATATTCTCATGTGAGATTTTAATGAGGTTTTATGTTTAGCATTCAAACGCATAATTCTTATCATAAAATATTCTCATATGAGATTTTAATGAGGTTTTATGTTTATCCGTCACTTTTCTCTTTGTTTTTCATAAAAAAATTTTCTTTTTATTCACCGCTGATTATTTTATAGATTAGTGATAGTCCCTTATTATTTTTTTCTGTTTTATTTACTTTTTTTTGTTTATTTACATTTAATAAATATAATTTTTTATTTGTTTATTTTTATTAGAATTTTTGAATCTTTTTTCATGAATTTTTAAATATTTTTTAATAAGATTTTGGTGGTTATCCTTTATAAATTTTATATTTCTCTCCGCTGTGAAAATTTTGTTGATATTTCTACAATTGTTAAAAAGTTGATATATGGCTGATTAACATAATTGAGTGAAGTATATAAATTGTCGGATGCTAAAAATAGTTCTATTGACGCGATTGAAGAATAATAGTAAAAAAATTTATAAGTTAAGTGAGTTTTTTTAGGACAACTTGATTGTATTTTTATTTATATTAATTAATTATTTATTGAAATATATTTTTAATTTTCAATAAATAAAAGATTCTTCCAATAAAAGAAAAGAGGTTTTATGTACATCACTAAATCACCCTTTTGATCTACAAAGTTCGCAATTATGAACTTCATCCTCCTAAAGGGGTATTACACCCCGCATGTCACTGAACTTTCAAAAAATTTCAAAAAGGATACTGAATTTCAATTTATTTTTTTTCAATCACTGAATTTTGATTAAATTTCAAAATGGATATCCAATTTCCAAATTAGTCCTCAACATTTTGCCCAAATTTTACATTGGCCCTTATAGTTTTTTTTTATCCAAATTGGTTTTTGGAACCGGACCGGAACTGTTCATTGGCCGATTCACCGGCCGGTTCCGATCTTGAACCAAATTTAAATTTTTATTATTTTTTTATTATATTTGAATATTTTAAAATATTATAATAATTTTTAAAATAATTTTAATTAAGTCAAAAACACTAATATAATAAAAAAATTGGAGTTAATAATTTTTAAATAATAAATGAATTAAAATTAACAATGAAAATAATAGAACCGGTTCCAGGTTGACCGGTCCGGTGTCAGTTATGTTCCGGGTTCGAACCGGCCCCTGGCCAGGCCTAAATGAATACAATTTTTTGCATATAATTTTTTAATTTGATTCAAAAAATTCTTAGTCAACATTTTTCTAAAAATTGATTTCAATGATTTAAAATTTTATTTGATTTAATTTTTTATATTCAACTGTTGAATCAAATTTTAGGTCAATTATCAATATTCTATTCATATTAACAAATAAAATTTTTCTTTTTTTTTTAAATGTATATTACTTGATTGTAAAATTCTTAAAAATTCAAGAAAAATTTTAAAAAATTATTGTGTAGATTTAAAAATTTTTAAAATATTCAAATATAATAAAAAAAAGTAAAAAATAATAAAAATTTAAATCCGGTTCAGAATCGGAACCGAACCAGAACCAGCCGGTTCTGAACCGGCCAATGAACGGTTCCGGTCCGGTTCCATAAACCAATTTGGATAAAAAAACTATAAGGGCCAATATAAAATTTGGGCAAAATGTTGGGGACCAATTTTAAAATTGGATATCCATTTTAAAATTTAATCAAAATTCAGTGATTGAAAAGAAACAAATTAAAATTGGATATCCTTTTTAAAATTTAATAAAAGTTCAGTGACCTGCGGAGTTTAATACCCTCCTAGAGGGACAACTTTAAGGAGGCAGATTCTTTTTTCCGTACATTAGACAAATAATGTATCAATAAAATCGATTATAATAAAAAAGAAGTTGAGATTCCTTTATAATAATAAGTGTTAACGAGCGGAAAAAAAAAAAAGAAGTTAACTCATCAATATGCTAGGTTGCTAATTAAAATAATTTATATTAAAATAATATAAAGTCATCAATAATCTGGAATATCACACTAGGCATATTGCCTCCTCAATTAAAAGAAAAAAAAAAAAACAGCTAATGGGTTGAGCGGGGCACGGAGTAGTTCGGAGAACGTAAATTCTCCGGACCCGACCTGAACGTCGGAGATTTCAAAAAATAGTTATCCGGATCCGGACTCGAAATTAAAATCTCCACGCCGAATTGCTCCGAAAAATCGGAGCAAATCGGGACAGAGATTTGGAGAAAATGAAGATTTCAAATCGGTCCGGAGCGAAACCAAAATTCGGAGATTATCTTACTTATTTGTTATCTAAAAATTCATGCTTAAACCATTGCCAATTCCAATAAATAATCAGTTCAAAAAAAATTCCAATTCATAAAATAAATCTATACAACACTAAAAAAAAATTCACTCAAAAATAATAAAACTATCAAAATTCATAAAATTTTACATTTTAAACATATAAAATAAAATGATTATAATGTGAATATATAATATAAGATGATTATAATAGTACAATTTTATAATATATCAACTTATCAATAATTGATTATCAACATTATAATTTATAATACATCATAAAAAAATTAAGATAATAACTATTTGTAAAATTTTTGAAATATACATACTCACACAAACACACAAGACACAAATATATATATATATATACACATCCTAGAATAATAATGCAAATTAAACTACGTAGTTTTGATCAAAACTACGTAATTTTAATTCATTGCTATTCTTTATTATTTTTATTTGTGTTATAAAACTACGTAGTTTT
>CATIWO010295348.1:0-16321 GCA_949673435.1 Macaranga tanarius
ATAATAATTATTATTATTATTATTATTATTATTATTATTATTATTATTATTATTATTATTATTATTATTATTATTATTATTATTATTAAATATAAAAAAATATATAGAGTATTGATTGATAGATATATATATTTATATATGTTGAAAATGTGATTATTTGGTGAGCATATGTATACTAAAAAAAAAGAAGGTTGTAGTAAGGAGGGTTCAATGAGATATAAGACTGTGTCCGGGACACAGCGACTTATATTATCTCATGTATCCGGAATACAGTGATATGAAATTTATGAAAGCCTTTGGGGCTACTTTGAGTGGTTTACGATAATGGTATGCATACCTGGCCCGAACCTTCAATGTGCTGATTGGTACCTACCACATTGATAGCAACCTGAGTATATTTTATTTAAATGAATAAATTATGGTGTGATACACAAGACTGGAATATTTATGACTTGATTCTGGTTTTGCAGTACATTTAAACAATTTTGCTCGATTTATTACTTATTAAAAGTGTTTGATTAGAAATGATTTTATTGATTATTTGAAATGCTTATTTATTTAATTACCAGGAGTGTTTTATTTGGTCTGCTTACTGAGTGTTTCACATAGAATGTAACACCTATAATTTTGGAGCATTGTTCATGCATGTTATTTTCTTGACATGTGGAGTAGAGATATGAGTTTCTTTTAAGTGGGGCATATGCATATTGGTAGAGAGGGATATAATTGTAAGTTAAGTTTAGACCTAGCTGTCAAAATAGAAAGTTGTGGATTTTTAAGTAATAAGCCTAAATCATTAAGGGTGTGTAGAGAGGATTTGTGATATTGTGCATATATATATACATAGATAGAATATTATATGTTTAATTATGTGATAATAAGGCATTTATTAGTTGGTTGGGAGTATTAAATTAGATGGGGCAATTGGCAAATTTTGATTGGTGGGGGTTTAAATGAGTGTATATTTGTGTGTATGTTGAGTGTGGTGTAGAGAAAATGGTAGAGTAGAAGAAGAGAGAAATTGAGAGGCTTTGGGGAGATTGTGATTAATTCCACTTATCTAGTAATCAATTTAGAAAGATTGGGGAGATCTAGAAGTGATTGGGGGCTTCAATTTGGTAAGTCTTGCATTTAATTTGATTTATTTAAGTTAGGTTTGGTAGGCTAAATTCATGTTCTGTTTTGGTTATGCATTAGTCATATTATTTTTATCATATGTGGAGTTATAAAACTCTGATTTGAGCAAGGTTTAATGTTATGAAAACTTCAGAGTGTCCTCTACAACTCTTGTGTTTGGAGCAAGAGCTAATTATGCTGTTAAGGCTAACTGGAATAGCTTGACATTTTCATGCTCTTGTTGTAAACTCTGTTTTGGCCAGTTTTACTTAAAAATGCATATTTAATTATATGCATGTCCAAATTGAGACATTCTAATTAGAATTTATTATAGACTCATTTGGCTAGCTTCAGTAGCAATTTCATGATTTTTGAAATTATGTAAAATACTTTAGGATGCATTGAGTCTTGACTATTTAGTTGCATGTAGTTGCAATTGAGTGATAAAGTTTTGTTTGCTAAATGCTATTGATGTATGAATATTATGTAGGAATTGATAAGGATAAAGGTGGTGCAAATCAATAGGAGAGCTTCTATTTTGAAGGAGTTGAAGCACCTTGAGTAAGTAATTATTAATATGATGATATATATATGAATTCTCTTGAATATGTAAAATGAATTTCTACACATGAATTGAACATGATGTGTGATGTGTTGTGAATGGAATATATAAATTGTGAGAATTGATGATTTGTGATTTGAGTATGATATGAAGTGTGATATTGCTATTGAAATGTGGTGTGTATGAGAATGAGAATTTATTGAATGTTGGTGAGGAAATTATGTGATATTTGAGGCTGAGATGGGCGTATAGCCTTCACTAATTGTGAAATCTGGAACTGAGCCAGGTGAATAGTTCCAGTAGTGGACACATGAGAAAAAGATGAATTATGAGATAGGTAAGCTGAGTCGGATGAATAGCTACCCGATAAATTATATGTGAGGATGTAAGGTTATGAGAACGAGGATTGAGCCGGGTGAATAGTCTCAGTATGTGACCACTTGTGAGAAATGCGCATGTGAGGTGGTTCCGGCCGAAAACTAAATTATATGGTGTTATGAATGAATGAGATTTGGTTTTATGTGATATTATATGATTATTAATCTACATGGTTGCGATATGTATATGTTTGGTATGTGTGCAATCTTGGTTGTTAAGCAATTGTTATATATATATATATATATATATATATATATATATATCACTTAATTAGTTCTTAAGAAGTGATATATGTATAATTATATTAGTAATTACTTATTAAGTAGCAAGCTTACCCCCCTTTGCAACTATTTTTCAGGAAATAGTTAGTCTGAGCTTGAAGCTTGCTTGAGTTGTGATTCCGGAGGCTTGAGGTGTGCTTGGTGATATCAACATCCATCTTCATACCCATGCATCACTTGCATTTTGGTTGATGATGTTGTGAGAATTTTGAGTATATATAATGTATGAGTTGAGCAGTTGGATATAGTTATGTATATATCAACTTATATATTTAGATATCCAATCTATAATAATATAAGGTGCATTCTAGCAAGAGCTTGTAATTGTGTGTATAATTTGTAAAAATGATGAATTGGGCATATATATTTGAGATGTGTTGTTTGTGAAATTTTATGTGAAAAGCATTGTTCAAGATGGTTTTATGAGTGGTTTGTGTGTGTGTGTGTGTGTGTATATATATATATATATAAGGTTTTGTTTAAGAAATATGTTGTGTGTGTGTTTTGAAATAAGTGCGTTTTAAGCAGGTGTCGGGACAGATCGAGGGAGGGCTGCCACCAGCCACTGGTTGGCGAGCGCCAGTGCCCTGAGCTGACAATTGACATAGGGCACTGGCGAGCGCCAGTGTCCCCTTTTTTTAAAAAAATATTTTTATGGTTTTAAACTTCTCAATTGTTTACTCACTCATAGGTTTGTTTATGAATGCGCATGATGAATACATGATGTGCATGGAATGTGTCTATACTCACATTATACTTGAGTATATTATTTATTGACACGTGTTTTGGATAGATTGAGGCCACGTGTGCAGGTCTCACATAGAAATACTCACCACTCCCTTTGTAAAATTGTTTTCTTTTCAGCCTAGCCGTCTTCGTATATAGTTATATAGCATAAATGACCATCCACTGGGTGGCTCAGACATTAGACGTCAAGGGAAATAAGACTGAGATCATGTACCATATACACCATGATCCAGATGCAAACCTATTTTTTCGGGTAGTCGTGATCCCTATTACGACTGAGTATTATATGTACACAGTGAGGATCGATTTCTCAGATGGTTGCCTGACAATCATCTTAGTCGTTTATAAGACCCAGACAGGGGCCCAAGTCTCCTTGACTTGGACCTAGTTTCTGCTGCTTCTACTAATCATTTACTTCTTGACGGTTGAGGGATGGGAGTTAGGAGTGTTACTACCATTTTTTTAGTGTACATGTAGGTGGCACATCCTAAGGTAGTTCGACTACTTTTTGTTAGGGTTGATAGTGCTATTCCTGATCTTTTAGTGTATCATATTTGTATATTATGATAGCCACTTTCTCCTAGTTTTCCCCAACCGTTGAACACTTGCGATGTACATTATTTGCTTATGTATTTACATATATACATTATTTTTTCTGATGAGTTTTATCTCTTGCCATCTGATGATTTCTTTGATTGATGTACTTAAAGTTACAATATTAATTTGAGATTTAGAATAAGTGGAATAATTAATGTTAACACCATGTTTTAATTAAGGTAATTAGGTAGTCTGAAGTAATTTTAACTTAGAAGTGGTACCTTTCCACGCTGTTACTCCGTACTGGACAGTTGTGGTTGTAAGTCTGTCCGACGTGGATGCCGGTGGGGAGGGGTGTTATAGCCACCAATCTCTCATACTATATTAACTTCAAAAATATCCAAGAACATGTAAAATTTTATTATTTAATAGATTTTTAAAAATTCATCTCATTTTACGCATAATAATTAATATTTTATTATATAATGTCTAATAAATTTCAATATAAAATCTTTATAATTATTAATTATTAGAAATATGTTTAGATGTATATAATAGATCATATTCATTGCATATATAATTTATCATATTTATCTAAATATATTATCACCTGTTATTTATGAAAAAATGTTGATGTAATCTATAATTTAAAAGAAATGATTGATGTATTATTGTTACTTATTTATTAAAATTGAAATTTAATTTTAATTCCAATAATACTTAGTTAATAATAGTTTCATATATTTCTACAAATATAAAAGTCTGTTATATTTTAGAAATGTGAGAGAATTTAAATTTTCTTTTATGACAATAAAGACTTATTGGTGATAGTGCAAACTTAAATTTTATACTATTTACTAAATCATTATTTTTTTCATTTGAATTATAATAATCCAGTTTAGTAATGTTGATATCAACGCATTGATTCGATATCAATTTATTGGCTATTTTTTTTCTTTTGTTATTGAAAAATGAAGAAACGATAGGGGAAATATTGAAGGAGTGCCTAAGGATGTAAAGTAGAACTTACTACTGTAGAACCCAGTTAGAAGAAAAATGGAGTCGCCACTCGATATCACCGAAAAAATTATCCAATTAAAGACTAAGCAAACTTGATCCCTCAATTAGAACCAAATCTGCCCATGAATAAGACATTTGAGTTTAGATATGATTTTAGTAGGAGTAGATTCATATAACACAAGGCATCTCTATACCGCTTAGATGTTAAACATTGTCGACCCTACCATGGTGATACAAAACTTATTTGAAATATGTACCAGGAAGAACCAATAATTATATGCAAATGTAACAATAATATAATTACACACACACACACACACACACACAAGCACTTCATGACATTTTATAAAGGATGTATGATTGATGTACATGGCATAGCATGGCAGTGACTTATATTATGGCATAATACAAGCAATATAATATGAATAACATATAGCACAATGCATAGCATAATATGATTAGGGTTTATAAATGATAAAATCATAATAATTATGGCATTATATGTATCCTCCAACAAGCATCGCATTATGAAAGCATGATATATTATAACTTGACATATGACATGGTAAAATGCAACATGCATAACATAGTATTATTTAATATATATATATATATATATATATATATATATATGTGTGTGTGTGTGTATGGATATGACATATATGTAATAAACATATCATGATAATACTGTAAAGTATGTAAATCATGGTATGAAATAAATTTAGGCATGGTAAATCATGTCATAAATACAATACTAAACATGAAATGACATAATGGTCAAAAAAAAAACATGAAATGACATAACATATCATAGCAACATATGACATGATATACATATAATATGGTAATATATGACATGGCCTACATATACATGCAAACATAAAAGTAATATATATGTAAAATAAAATACAAAGTGCAAACATGAAATATGCAAACAACAAGGAACATGAGAAGTAAATACATGCAATATGAGTGCAATAAAGTAAATGGTTAATTATTTCTCTAATATCTCCTTTTATTTACCTTTGGTGATAGGATCTTTGACTTGAATTTGAAGCATGGTAAAAAAATTTATTAAAAAAATGATTTGAAAAAATAGTGATTAAAAATGAAAAATAATGAAAAATATTTTTAAAGTAAGTTATGAAAAATGGTATATAAAAATATAGATTAAAAAGTCTTATTTGAAAAATGGATCTTTACAAGTTATGAAATTGAGCTTTATTTGATAAAAATAGGATTTTAGTTTGATGATTAGTAACTTGAATATATAGATATCTTTATCTTGTCATAGGAATGATCATCTTAATCCATCACTTTTAGGCATCAAAATTGTATTTTATTCCTTTGATGAATTGATCACATTTAACAAAATATTACCTCTTATATGTTCAAAATACTAATACTTTATGAAAATAAGAAAATGATTTAGATTTTATTCAAGAAAATCATGAGCTTTGAAATGATTTATTTCAAGGATCAAAGAAAAAAAGAGATCAACAACCAAGGTTAGCAGATAATAAAGGATCATATCAACACAACACAATAATATATAGTAGCATATAATATATAGCACAATATATATATTGAGATTGAGTATGAGAGAGCAATCATGGATATTGAACAATGTAAAGTAAAGAACATGAAAAATAAATGTTAGATATCAGCATGAGTTAGTAAATGTTAGCATGAGTCAGTGGTTAGAAGTAAGAGATTAAGAGTTTGATAATTGATTATAAGATGTATATAATATGAGAATGCAAGAATACAGTGCATGATAGCAACAAAATAATTCCAAGGTGTGCACAAATGTAAATAATGCATGATGCAATTTAGGGTAATGCAAAATTTTGGGTACACACAAGTATGCAAGTGATGCAAACCAGAGTACATGCAAAATGATCCTAAATGACCTAAGAATGAAGCACACGCATAGTAGTGATATGCATTAAGCATATGAAATATAAATAAGAATCCAATTATATAAAAATCAATCATTAAACACACATAAATATATAGGTTAGAACTATACAAGCACACACCATTAAATCAATATTATAATATGTATCTAGACTTCAATTATCAACCTAAAGCCACTGAGATGTTCTGGATTGAAGATCAGCTTGTAATCGCAATAAATAACACATAAAAATGAATTTTAAAGATTAAAATCAAAGAGTTTTAAATGAAAACTAAAAGAAAATGACACAAATCTAATCATCTTAAGTATTTAGGGGTATTGTTCTTTCGAACAAACCACATCCCTTAAGATTTTAGGGGCTCCCAAACCCATCCTTGAATTCATTTTAGATCAAAAAATTAAAATCAAAGACTTTCAGCCTGAATAGCCAATTTCATCAGATGAACAACTAGCTCAGGTTGTTTCTTTGGCTAGCCAATAAGCATGAATGGCCAGCCATTAAGCCCGAAAAATGAACTTTTGATTTAAATTTTTGGAAAATCAAGGCTTAATACATAATATTAGAGAATCTAGAAGGCTTAAGAGATATTTTTAAAAATATTTAGCCTTAGAAACTATTGCAAATTTGATCAAAACTCACTAATAAAAGAGAATGAATTAAGGTTTCAAATATTGAGGCTTGGTTTGTAAAGGTGGGTTTATGTTTGATTTGTGTAGAATTTAGGTAAGGTTTTTGGGTGATTTTTGATTCTAGAATGAAGTTAAGACACTAAGTTAAGTGAGGTTAGAGAGTGATTTGAGATTGAGAAGGGTATACAGATAAAATATGTAAAGTTTTGGGTGAATTTTCTAATTTTTACTCATTATTAGATAAGTCTCTCTAATGATTAGTGCACACACTCTCCAAAAGGATTCCTTCTTCATTCCTAGGGATTACTATTTATAGAAAAAAGAAAATTGTGACAATGATGTAATTAATTTACATCATTAAAAGACTAAAAGAGATATAGAATATACACTTTGTTGCTGCACATAACACTTGACATAGAATATTCTAAAATGAAATATTCCTTACTTGGTGATCAATATAGAGAAATATGCCCTATTTATTGAATAAAAATAGGGACATGGACATGTGTAGGACCCACTTTTACCACAAGATGTCAAAATTTTAACTTTTTGCTAAACGAATCCTATGAACACGATAAAGTTTTATTGAAAGTTTGACTCCCGAGAAGTACAGTTGATCAAAATTTAACTTTTTCTATAAAGCTTTATAAGGTTAAACCAAGACTTTTGAGATAAAAATGACATAAAAAAATGCCCTAAAAAACCTACGAAAGCCCATTTTCAAGACTTGACTTATTAACTTAGAAAATACTATCTGGAGGAGACTTCCCACTGCCAAATAACCTAAACCCCTTTCCCAGCACTCTAAGTGTTTGGCAAAGGTTTGGTTTAAATCTGGTTTGCTCTTAAAAGGACTTAAATAGGTGTTAACAGGTTATCAAATAAGAATTTATGCTACAAATATTTTTAAAAATGGCTCAAAAGTTGTTTTCTTACTTTAATCTCTCACATTGGTGAGATATTTTCATATTTTCATTATTAGTCATCAGGGTTTTGAAAATGACCCCTCAAAAAGTAAACTACTTGCTCAATACCTTAGAGGGTGGATAAAAGTTATCCATGCAACCCTGAAATCAATACTTTGATACTAGTAATAATATAGTAAGACTTTTATATACAAATTAAATTAATTATCATTTTTTATGTTAAATCTGAGTGATATAAACTTCCATAGTTAAATATCTAATGTTCTTATGAGATCTAAATTATATTGAGGATTCTAGAATTGAAGTAAATTTAACCATAAAATACTATATAAGATAATCACATAGGATAAAATCTAAAATTTCTTCAACTAATAAAAAAGCAGGTAAAGAGAGTCTTCTTTAGATCAACACTAGAAAAATACAAAAATAGAGATCTCACTAAAATAGTGGCACTCAAAGTGTTTTTCAAAATTCAAAATAATTTTCTCACTATTTTGTCACTCACCATTTGAGAAATTTTCCAAGCAAATAACAAAACTTTCACAATTTCTCTTTAAAACTTAATTAGTTTTGGCCCTCACAAACTCTCTTCAAAGTAAATTACTTTGGCTCTCTATACAACTATACTCCCTTTTGCTTATCTCTTACATATTTATAGGCAAATATTGACTTGGTGTCCAAGATAAATGTTTTTCTTATCCTTAAAGGCCAAGGATGTAACCCCCACCGACTTAGCTTTTCTTCCTCTTTTCTTTTTTTTCTTTTTTCTTATTTTGATTTTAGATGTGGCCCTCATATATGAAAGACCCACCAACAATAATTCTCCCCTCCTGACTATATGGAGAGTATTGGCATTTCGACAGCCAATTGATAGAATTGTAACTTCTCCCTTAGTAGAGTATTTGTTAACATATCTGACCCATTTTTATCTATATAGATCTTCTTAAACTATAATAGCTCTTCTCTAATACATCCTTTATCTAGTGATATCTTGCATCCATATGCTTTGACCATGAATAAAAAGAGGACTTCTTATTAAGGTAGATAGCACTCTAACTATCACAAAATAACTTATATCTATCTTGTTGAAAACCAAGTTCATTTCAAAACTTCTTTATTCATATCAGCTCTTTTCATGCTTCTGTTATTGTGATAAGCTTTATTTTAGTGGTAGCCAGAGTAACACATTATTTTTTAATTTTAATTGTCATAACACAGCTCCCTTTGTAAATATAATCAAGTAACTTGAAGTAGACTTCCTCAAGTCAGCCTCACCCATCATATTTGCATTTGTGTCTCCAACTAACATAGGTTTAGTATCTCTAGAATATAAATATATTCTAGATGTTCCATGAAGATACCTAAAAATCCATTTCATCGTAGCACATTATTCCTTGCCAGAATTTAATAAGAACTGACTCACAACTTCAATTGAGTATGTAATATCTAACCATGTACACACCATGGCATACATCAAACTACCAACTGTTGAAGCTTATGGAACTCTATCCATCTCTTCCTTTTTCTTTTCTATAAAAGGGCTTTGTTGAGAACTCAATCTAAAATGATCAGCAAAAGGAAATCTAATCGCTTTAACCTTGTCTTTTTAAACCTTTTAAGTACCTTCTCGATGTACTTCTCTTATAAATACCATAGTTTTTTGGAACATTTATTTCTAATGATCTCCATGCCAAGAATTTGCTTTACTGATCCTAAGTCTTTCATAGTGAAAAACTTACTCAATTGCATCTTCAAGCAATTGATTCTAGAAACATTTAGACCAATATGCAATATACCATCTATATAGAGCAAAAGTGTGATAAAATCATCACCTAGAATTTTGAACAAAGACATAATGGTCTAAAGTAGTCTTCTTGTAGCCTTATTCCCTTACAACAGACTTAAACTTCTTATACCATTTTCTTGGTGCTTGATTCAAGTTGTATAAGCTTTTCTTTAATTAATAAAGATAGTCCTTTTTATTTTTACATTGAAACCCTTTGACTACTCCTTAAATATCTCTTCTTCCAAATCACTATAAAAATAAGATAGTCTTGACTTTTATTTGCTCAATCTTTAAATCAAAACTTGTAGCTAAACTGAATATAATATGTATGGATGTCATCTTCACAACTGGAGAGAAAATATGATCAAAGTCAATACCTTATATTTCATTAAATTCCTTAATAAATAGTCTAGCATTGAATCTAATTGGAGATTATGTTCTTCATGCTTGATCTTGAATTCCTACTTATTCTTCAAAGCTCTTTTGTCTTCATGCAAATTCACTAGCTTAAATATTTTATTCTCATACAGGGACTTGTTCTCATCTTGTATGACCTTAAACTATTTTTATTTGTGGTTATAATTCATAGCTTCTTTAATGCTCTACTAGTTCTCCCTTATTAGTTAATAATACAAATTGATTTTTAGGATACTAGTATAAGGTTGTCTAATTCCCTCAAATTTCCTCAATGGTACTAAAGAAGCCTAATTTACTGGTGGTTGATCATGAACACCATGATTATCATCTTTAGATGGCATCTCAATGAAAGCATCCGCATCGCCAACATTAAGTGGGTTAATTTCATCTTCTTCATCTTTAACTTCCCTTAACACTATTATTGAAGGAATTAACTTCAAGTTTGTTGAATCTTCATTAGAGCTAAAAATGTTCTTCTTAACTCTAGCAATATCTTCAATTGTCTAGTCTTCAATGAACATAGCATCATAGCTTCATTGATTTTAACTATAGCTAATATATAGACATTGTCATGTCTTGACATTAATCTTAGACCTCGTATCTTTAGGAATATGCACAAAAGCTTTATAGCAAAAAACCTACAGATGATTATAGAAGACATCCTTTTCTGACTATACCCTCTTTAAAGTATCAGACTGTATAGGAACACATAATGAAAGATTCAATATATGCATTATTGTAAGTAAAGATTCATCTAAAATGTCTTAGGCAATTTAGAATGTGAGAGTAGAGATCCGACTTTCTTTATCAAAGTATCAATCTTTTAGCTAAACCATTCAACTGTGGCGTCTTTGGAGGTGTCACCTAATGTAAAATATTATACTCTTTGTAGTAAGCATTTAATAGTCCAGAATACTCTCCACCATTGTCTGTCTAAATGCACTTCGGCTTCTTGTTGGTTTGCCTTTCTACCAAGGTATAAAATTTCTTAATGTCATTTAGCACTTGCTCTTTTAGCTTCAAGGTGTATACCCACATCTTTCAGGAATGATCATCAATAAAAGTCATAAAGTATTAGAAACCACTAAGTTACTTTAGCATTGGTTCACAAATCTAAATGGATTAAATTCAACACGTTCTTCATTTTGGAAGGAGGGTAACTCCTAAAAGCAACTCTATTTTATTTTCTTGTCTGACAATCGGTGCATTTTTCTAATTACACTTAATTTATACTAGATAGCACATTCTTTTTAGCCAGCACCATCATCCCTTTCTCACTTATATGACTAAATCTTTTATAACAAAGCTCAGTTGTACTCTCTTTCTCTATTACATTTTCTATATCTTTAGAGAGATTCACATATATCAATTATAAAGATGAATACTTTTTACTTCTAACCACAACTAAACAACCTTTAGCAAGTTTCCATTCACTATTGTGGAAGGTATTTCAAAAACCTTCATTATTAAGTTTTCCTGAAAAGATCAAATTCAGGCAAATATCTGGAACATGCTTGACATTATTTAATACTAATCTTGTGCCATTCTTTGTCTCCAAATACACATGCCCTTCACTAGCACTCTTGTTAGATTGCCATTTCTCATCTTAAGAGATCTCAGAATTTCTTAGAGTGTAGGATGAGAAGAATTCTCTTCGAGAAGTAGCATGAACAGAAGCACCACTATCAGTCTCCTAGCTGGTCTCATGGGTTTTAAGATTAATGTTATCATTATTATAAAGACATTAAACTTACCGAGGTTGGTTGCTTTAGCATCATCACTACTGCCTTCTTCCTTCACATCTTTGCTCTTATTCTTCTCTTATTTTTTCTTAAACTTTTGATAGTACTTCTTGATGTGGTCAGTTTTTTACAGTAATGGCACTCAACATTGGTATATTTATTTTACTTTCCTTTGCTCTTATCTTTTTGCTTTGAATCTCAAGTTTAACTCTTGCTCTTAGAATTTACAATAAAGGAAACTAACGATGCTAAAGAGGAACCTTTTTATTTATGTCTTATCTCTTCATTCTGAATATCATTTTTAATAGATTTCATATTCACTGCACCATTTGTTGCAGAATTTCTAAGTAAAATCTTCAAATTCTCCTATGACTTTGGTAAAGAAATAAGCACTATAAGAGTAAAAATATCATTATCAAACTTTATGCTAATTTCTAATAGCTAATCAACGATCCTTTACATTTCATTCAAGTAATTGGCTATAGAAGTGCCTTTTTGATATTTTACTTGCATCACTTTTGTTAGATAAATAATTTCCTCAAGCTTATTCCATAATGTTCATGCATGAGTCTCATTACAAATGTGATTATACATATTATCTTCAATGAACTACCAAATGAAGCTATATACTTGCTCATGCTCAAACGCTTATTTCTCGTCCATCTAGTCCTCAGGTTTTATTATTGAAAAAAATGGTATATGCAACTTATTAAAAATAAGAGATCCTTCATCTTATTTCTCTATATATGGTATTTTTCTAGTCTTAGTCTTCATCATTGTTGTATTGAAAATGCCTCCAGAACAAGAACCAATAACTTGTATTGAAAATGCCTCCAGAACAAGAACCAATAACTCTAATTCTACTTGTTGGGGATTCTAGAATTGATGTAATGGAACGTTATTTGTAGAATACTATAAAAATAATACAAATATTTAACATAGTTCATCCTTGATATTGGGCTATGCTCACGAGACAAAATTTGAGAATTTGTTTCACTAATAAAATAATAGGTACAAAGAGTTATCTCTAAATCAA
This sequence comes from Macaranga tanarius, assembly GCA_949673435.1. Classification (NCBI taxonomy): domain Eukaryota; kingdom Viridiplantae; phylum Streptophyta; class Magnoliopsida; order Malpighiales; family Euphorbiaceae; genus Macaranga; species Macaranga tanarius. The sequence goes on from CATIWO010295348.1 coordinate 13,100, forward strand.
TATTAGAGGAATATAAGAATAGAAATCTCACCAAAATAGTGGCATTCAAAGTGTTTCCCAAAACCCAAAGCATTTTCTCACTATTTTATCACTCACGTTTGGAGAAAAATTTTCCAAGCAAATAATAAAACTCTCACAATTTTTCTTCAAATCTTAATTAGCTTTGCCCCTTATAAACTCTTGTCAAAGCAAATTGCCTTGGCTATTTATGCAAGCATACTCCTTTTTGCTTATACTCTTGCCTATTTATAGGTAAATATTGACTTATAATCTAAGAAAAATGTTTTTCTTATCCTTGAAGGCCAAGGATTTAGCCCTCACCGACTTAACTTTTCTTCTTCTTTTGTTTTTTTTCTTTTTTTCTTATTTTGCATTTAAATGTAAGCCTTCATGTAGGAGGTACCCACAAACAAATTAAATTTTAATACTATATATTAGTTTAAAATATTGAACCATCAGGCGAATCATGACCCTTACAGGTAACTTATATGAATTTTAGAGGTGACTTCCACTAACTTTCATAATGTAGAACTTAGTTTCATATAATATTTAGCTTTACATTTAGACTACCAGGTTATTCAAATGCCATTTCTAATGAGTCATTCCAGCAAACTATTAGCCTAGTACCTTAGTGTGGGGCAAAGCCTATTCACTTGACTTAAAAGTCAACCCTTCAATATTAGTAATAATTTACTAAAAGCTTTTTATACAAATCAAATCCATCACCTTTTTACCAACGTGAAATTAAGGTATCATATAAATTGATCTAAAAAAATATAAATAGATCAAACAATCTCTCTAAGTATTGATGCAAGGTATACTAATTTTTGAAATAGGCATAATACATACATAGCCCCCTGAACTTGCCAACTTTTTTCACTTTGGCACCTCAATTTACGCTTTTGCCATTTCAACACCTAAACTTGCCTAAAATGTAATTTTTAAACCCCTGTCATCACATTAGCGAATCAGCACGTGACACATGGAGGTGTTTAACTGACTAAAATCTATAAATAGAGGTGTCAAACTGACAAAAAGTGACAAGTACGGGGGTGGTAGATATATTATATCATTAGATTAGTGTATTTTAGGTAAAAAACGGTAAATTCAGGTGTTGAAATGGAAAAATAGTAAGTTGAGGTGTCAAAGTGAAAAAAGATGGCAAGTTCAAAGGGCTGGGTATGTATTAAGCCTTTGAAATAAGTACAAATAAATATTTTCTAATTTAAATATTTTAGTATCAGGGATTTGTGTGTATTTTTTTGACAATTCAGTATTTGTAATTTCATATTCATACTATTTAGATGACAAAATTTATTTCCTTGTGATATCTTTCTCATATAATGAAAAAAATTGGATTTTAATTTTAATAAACTTCTCATAATTTTATATTTAACTTAGCAATAATATCATTGTCTGTAGAGCTCACAATCTTTTCTATTTATTTAAAATATGAAAAAAAAAACTATTTTACAATTTTTTTTCTGTTATTACTATTACTTTAAATTAACATAGATAGGCTTATTTTTTCCCTTATCAAATGGTACTAAAATTTAAGATGTTTGAAGAGAGAAAAATCATGAAATATAATAAATTTTCAGCTAAATGGTATGAATATTAAATCATATATATTGAATTATATATAAAAAATACAGACTCTAATACTAAAATACTTAAATCATAAGATATGTATTTGTACTTATCCCAGTTTTTTTTTATAATATAATTTTATAAATAATTTTTACTATACTTGCGGTAAGTAGTATTATTTTTTAAACGGGAGTGTGAATGATTTTTTTTATTTTTTGATTTAATAATTTATTAATATTAAACTTATATATACTAATTTTTCAAAATCCAATTATTTATTCAATATTTTCTATAATTGAAAAATTATTTCACATTATTCATGTTGATAATTAACGTTATTCACGTTGCCATTTGTTGTCTAAGTGTAGCCTTTTGTTTTGTCCTTTTACCAATGACTAAACCATATATAATTGCATAATTGCCAAAGAAATGCTTAGGAGATTTGGCACTTTTTTTTTTAACTAAAAAGATTTGGTACTTTGAATTGCAAAGAAAGTTTGACTTAGCTAATAATTGTTTGATAAATAGTAAAAAATCGCCAGTTAGTGGGTGATTAATTTAATGTAGAAGCTGAGAAATCCTTTCTCATTTTTGAAGATTGTTATTATGATTTTGTTTATATAATAAAATAAATATCTTGATTTGTTTTTGGTTATATCCTTTTTTAGTATTTTTGGATAAAAATTTATAGGTTTCTATATGGAAGTTATGCTTTTTTCCCTCGTATGTTTGGAGTTCTAATTTTCTTTCTTAAAATTTTAAAAGATTTATTTGTCATTTTTGTATAAGTAGACTTATTCAAAAATCAAGTAGTCAATTTTGGGTGAAACGATTCACACCGGGTGACCATATATGTTTCATCAACACAGGATTTTTATGTTTAATGTGTTCTTAATCTTTATACTTTTTGAATTAATGTGAAGAAAATTTGTCTTATCTTAATACATATATATATAGAGGAAATTAAAAAAAATGGCCAGTTTGACCAGACCTCTTTCTTTTATAGTCTGACTATTTTTATTTTTTTAGAACTGACTTTTGCATTTTTAATTTTGGACTGCCTTTATTTTACCTTTCAAAAATAACTATTTCGGCGATAACGCAACGCAAAATCTCACTCCATCCCCATTGTTTCTGCTTCTTCTCCTCCATTTATCTCTTTCAATCGCCTTTGTCTTCTCTACCCATCCTATTTCCTTTTCTTCCCCACTGCCATTATATCAAAATAAACATGATTTTTTTTTTTTTTTGCTTTCGTTTAAAGTTAATGCTCACTGACTTTGATCAGACAACTAAGCTCAACCAAGATGGAAGCTACTTCCATCTCGTCATTACCAAAAGGGCTACTATTTCTCGTTCGTTTCATTCTTATTTCTTTATCAAATTATGCTATGTTCTCTTTTTCTTTTTTCTTTTTTTTTTTTTGTTTTGGCCCCAATATATATATACATACACACACACACACAACGAATTTCAGTTGTAGAGGAAGCTAACAGTGATTATTTCATATATGTAACAAATTAAAAAAACAGAGAACGAAACAAAGTGAAATAATTTTGTATCTTGATTAAATTGTTGGTGTTGCTGTTGTTGTTTATTTATTTATTTACTTATTGTTAAATTTAGAAAAGT
>CATIWO010295360.1:0-21225 GCA_949673435.1 Macaranga tanarius
TGAAATGGTTTGAGCTTTATTTCAGAAAAGAGAAAATTATATTCTTGATGGATTGGATTTATTTTTAATAAAGGGTTATTAAATTGAGATTTGTTTCTTGTCGGAGACAGAAATAAATGTGAATGTTATTGGTTTTGTGCAAAATCTTTATTTAAAAAGGTTTATGCAAATCGAATACCTTTGTTGAAAAAGCTTTTGGCAAATTATGACTGGTTATGTCATTTTAATGGATTTGGATTCTATCCCTGGGAAAATGATTTAAAATGAATTTGGTTTGAAAAATGAGTATAAAAGATATTTTGCTGCTCACTGGGTAATTTCTTGTGAAATTACTCACCACTGTTTTGTTTTAAAAATATTTTCCCAGACTAGCACGACATTAGGCTGGAGGAGACTATGGCAGTACACTGGACTATGATGGTCTACGAGGTTTCTGGTGTAGAGACTTCAGTACGGCATGTCATCTGTCATGATGCCGATGCCGAGTTGGCTTTCAAGGTTTCAGTAGCACCTATAGGAGCAGATGTACGAGTATCAGCTGTGCGAGAGGAGCGTGAGGACAATGTCCATACGATTTTCCGTATCACACATGCCACTTCGCTGGATGTGCAGGTCACCCTCTCTTGGGTGTGATGCAGTCAGGTGGATGCATCAGATTTTGGCCTTTTTGTCAACAGCCATTATCTTACACCCCTAGTTGAGCGTGTCACCAGAGTGATCTTTGAGCCATAGGTCTAGTCTTTTGTTGAGGGTTGATCTAGATTTGTGTTGTTGCTGCTACTGCTGTATCTTTTACCTTTTTCTTTTCCGGACTGTGATCCGAGGATTTGTAAACCCTGTGTATTAAGTAATAGCATTTAGTACTCTGATGTATATATTCCTATTGTAAATGATGGATGGATGAATGGCACAGTGGTGCCTATCACTTTTATGTATGAGATGTATGATCAATGGATGAATCTAGTTGTATATGTGATCATGAAAGAAATGAATGGATGTAGTAACACTAAGCAATATCCAATAAGGTTTTAATTGATTTAAATAGTGTTACTAGTTGTTTATATAACCTTATAAGCTCATTAAGCATGATAAATCAACGTATGAGGTGATTACTGTAGATAATTGCATATTAATAGTTGTTTGAAGGATGAGGTGTGACATTAAAAGTGTGATTATTTAACATTCAAATTAATATTTTATAATGTATTACTATTTTATTTTTTCACAATATCATTTTAAATGTTTATTTTAAATTATATTTTTAATTTTTAATGTCACAATTTATAAAAATTAAATTTTTAATTAGAAGTTCATTAAATTTAAATCAACATTATATGAAAATATATAAATCAAAGTTAGATTAATAGGAAGAACTTGAATTATTGTAAATTAAAATGAAAGAAATTTCAGATCCAACTCATGCATAAAAGATATTAAATATAGAAAAATAAACATAAAACAAACTATAAATAACAAAAACAAGATTAGAGTAATGTTTTTGTTATAAAGAGTAATAATGAGGAGTTTTAAATAGATTTTATTTTCAATAACCTCGTGGTCTGATAGTGAGACCTAAGTATTATCTTTGCTTATAAAGAGTATATTTGGCTTTCGACGCCTTATTTTTTAGAGTTCAAATTATAAAATCAAGTTTATAAAAAAGAAATATAGCTTATTTCCTTATAACTTTCTAGTTTTTAAAAGGGATGATTTATAATTTAGATGACAATAGCAGTTAACTGCAGCTTCAATCATAAATTCAATATTGAACTCAAAACTAGGGAGCTCGATACAGAAAAAAAAAAAAGACAAACATAATTGTGAAGTGTTGATAGGGTAATATAGTTAGCATGGAAATAACTAAACAAATAGAATGATTTAATTCTAGTTCTTACTCGAACAAAAAAATAGAAATGAGAATTTAAATAATTTTTGGAAATAAAGATAATAAAAAAACAGGAAGATATTTTTAAAAATAAAAATAATGATGGATATTTTAGTCATTTAGAAGTATAAGTTTAAAGTTGTGGAATTCATTTGCAAATTCCAACCATTTAGTTAAAATTTGATATAATTATAATTAATTTCACAAATTTAAAAACTTGGAATTGCAAATGAATTATATAACATATTCATTTAAATCAAATATATATTATTTGGAATTGCAAATAAATTCTACGAAATTTTGTGAAATTCATTTATATCAAACAAACTCCTAAAGTTGATTGATTCTAACTATTAAAGCTGTCCAACTCTAGATGAATGGAAAAAATTGAGAAATTAGCATTTCTTATTTATTTATTTATTACATTACTTATATCTTTTTGAGATCGAAGTATACAATAATTAATTTGTACCTTTCTTCTCTTTTTATAATATATCTGACTTTGGTTGAGAACACAAAATCAAAAGCTGAGTAAATGAAAAAATGGTAATTTGGATGATGATTAAGTTTGAAAAACATTGGTATAATTTTAGTCTAACCTTAGCTATTGCCATGATACTAGATCTTCATTATAAAATTGATTTTATGGAATGAAATTATAAAAAAAAATATATGGTAGTAACTCAATGAAGTTTGAATAAGTTCAATCAAAGTTGTATTCCATTTTATATGAATATGCTATACTTCTCTATTTACATATTCAGCTTTAAAATTAGTGAACAAATCTTGTCATGTACAAGCAATTGAAGAGAATTCACTTGCCATGGAGATTAGAGCTAAATTTGAGGTATTAATTTTTTCAAGACATTTTTAATTTATTTATTATTACTGGTTTTTCTAATTTGTGTAATTTTCTAGGATTTTGACAATTTTCAAAGCAAAGATTTTGAGTTTTTTAACCAAAGACAAATTAGAACAATATTTAGAAGAACTAAGAGTAAAAATAATATCATGTTAAATATTTTAGAGTTTTTGAAATCGAATCAATTTAAGAATCTATAACTTGCTTCCATGGTTTGTAATATTTTAGGCATTCTAGTATCATCGTTGCATTCAAATTTACTTTTAGTGCAAGTGGATGCGTTTTTTATCATTATTGAAGCTTGTATAAACTAGAAAATATTCAAACACTCAATTATATAAGAGATCGACTATTTAGAGATATTAATAATATATTTTCTCCTTTTGTTTTTCAGTTTATTATAAAAATATTCCTTCACTCAAGTATAACTAACTACTAATTATACTCATATCTCTAAATGGTGTGAATGAGATATAGTTAAATGACCTAACAGAAGATATGTTGTTAGACATTAATAAGAATTCTGGTCTGTCTATTCAAGGATCTAACTTTGAAAGAGTAAGTAATTTTATATTTTTCAATTTATACTTGTTTATTATTATATTGAGTTGTTGGTTTTCTATTGTTCTTTTGTTTATATATTGAATTGTCAGTTTTTTTATTTGAAAATTTGAAAATCTTGTGGTATTTTACCCGAAAATTTGAAAATTCTATAGTATTTTATTAAAAGATCTAAAAATTATATCACATGTTACCTAAAAATCTAAATATTTTGGTATCTTATTTGAAAATCCCAAAATTCTATAGTATTTTACTTGAAAATGTAGAAAATCTTATAGCATTTTTACTTTAAAATTCAAAACAATTAATGGTATTTGCTAATGCATAAAATCTGAAAATAAAAAAAATTAAAATGTGTTTATGTGAAAAGATAATGTGCTAATTAACATATATTTATGTATATATGCATGTGGAAGGACCAAGGGCTTAAAGGAAGTTAGAATTATTACTATTATTTTATATATTTTTAGATAATTTAGTATTTTGTATGATTAAGTTTTAAAATGTTATAATGCTATTTAGAATTTCGATGTCTAAACTTAAAATTACTATTTAGAATTTGATATTACATTTTAGAATATTATATTATTTGTATGTATAAGTTTTTTAAAAACATTTTGTAATTTGAATGTTAAACATGTTAAAATATATTCTTATTATATTTATTTATGTCTAAATATATTTAGACTTATATAAGTTAAACAAGCGATGAGTGAATATTACCAAATTAGTGTAAGAGAAGATGATAGGTAGAAAACTACATTTAAAACTAAGTATGATCTGTATGAATGTTTATTTATACTATTTGGCTTAATTAATGCACTTATCACATTCATGAAATTGATGAAGCATGCTTTGAGATCTTTCCTAGATAAATTTGTTGTGGTGCGCTTTATAACATAATAGTATATAATAGAAATATCTAGGAGCATGTTGAGCTTTTACATCATATGCTTAGCATGCTAAAAAAAGAAAAGTTGTATAAGAATTTGAAAAATTATCATTTTTGCACCGATTATAATATATTCTTGGGGTATGTTGCGACTTATAATAAGATTGAGATTGATAGAGAAAAGGTTAAGGTTATCAAAGAATGAGCTATACCTAAGTATGCAAACGATGTGAGAAGTTTCATAGATTAACTAGCTTTTATTGGAGATTTAGTAAAAATTTTGGTAGTTTAATATTTTAACTGCACCATTGACAAAAGGAATTAAGAAGAATGTATTTTTTTTATAAAAAAAGAGAAAAGTGTGTACTTTTTTTACTTGTGGAAATATTATAGATATTTGTAGTCTCTCTCTCTCTCTGTGTGTATATATATATATTTCTTGACGATTAGAAGTTAGGAAAAATAAACAACAATCTCTAATTCTCTCACAAAATAAACAAAAAGTAAGAACAGTTTCCAATACTTTTACAAAATAAAAAATCCATGTTATCAATCCATTTACAAATGAATTAGCCAATTGCAATTAATTGAAGAGAAAAGATGGAAGTAAACAAAAGAAATGAAACTCTTAGTTTGAAAGAGAAAGGAAAAATTAGCATGTTCTCCAATGGAAAAAGATTTAGTTTATAGAATATCAATAGTAGGTCCATCATTGAATGTTTATTATGATGTGGTTGAGTTATTGACGGGAACATGTAATGTAGCGCTCTCAAAGTCTTAACTCCTCTATAGGTCTACTGTGAGAAAATAATAATTGCATATATTGTTTCTTCAATTTTTTTATTTTTTATCTATTTTAACATAAGAAAATAAATTTAATTTTTATTTTTACTAGAAAATATTTTTCAACTTATTTTATTTTTTCTTTCTTTTATCGTAATATATTTATCTATATATAGTGTAGAATAAAATAATGCTATCTATCGCCTCTATACTATCTGTTACAAAAAAATAATTATAAAACGTGGATTATTCCACGTTCTGCAATAGCTAAGTAAATGCAGACATGGGGGTGTTAATGGCGATTAAATGGGTTTTGTTCCTCTATAATAAGGGGAAAGAGCTCTACAGAAGAGGGTGAGCTTCTGGAGCTAAAAAAGCTGATAGTGAGAAAGAAAGAAAAATGAAATAGAAAAACAAAACCAAAATCCAGAAAAATCAAACTAGAACCAAAATCGAACACAAAAGAGTTTGAATTCCAGTACTCCGAAGGCAAAAGGGGTGTTTTAGAAATCAATATGAGGGCTAAAACACTTTCGAATCAAGCTTTATAGTAAATTTTCTTCTTTTTAATTTGAATTTAATTGTAATTTCTCTTGATGCTTGTTATTGTAGCATGTAATCTTTATTTCAATAGTGTTTTAAATTATTTGTGATCTTGTCATGCTGTTTTATTTGTAATTGAATCATTTGAATTGTAAAAATATGAAATTTAGTTTCTGCAGAAAATCAGAAGGCGTGCGCCTCTGTCTCTCAGAGATGCACGCCCCTAATATATAGAGGCACACGTTTCTGTAACTTTTATGCATTTTTAAATTTCTAACCATTGTAATCAAGGGCGGCGCCTTCCATAGAGGTGCTAGTTGAATAGTGTTTTATTTTCTTTTGTATTTTCTTGCTTATTTCTTGATTTCTTAGTGGATTTCTTTTCTAGAGATTTAATTATTTCCTTTGTGATGGCAGAACAGGTTTATAATGGATTATTTCCATTATTTTTAATATTTATATTTTGAGATTTGTTTATTTGCTTTTCTTTATTTCATGTAAAAGGGTTGTAATCATTTCTCCTCCCTTCATTTCTTTGAATGTGTTTTTAATTTTTGTTATTTTATTGTGAATTGTGTTTATAATGAATGTGAATATGAATTGATGACCAAATTGCATGAAATTGGAATTAATAATCGAACTTGGACTAAATTGTAAAATTTGAAAATTATTTAGACCAAAACAGCTATTTTCATATAATTAAAGGAATAATTAAATAATTAAAAATAATAAAATATAAAATAGAAACGGAGGCTGATCGCAAGGTCGGGTGGGTCATTTAAAGCCCATACCCAGTTTTTGGACCCAATCTCTGAGGACTGCTGTTGGACTTTCTCTGTGGAATCCAGTTGCTGTAAAAGTGTCCCGAATTTTATTCGGGTGGTGACTCCCAACTCTAATCAAAACCTATAAAAGACCCAAAGTTATAATCCTAATGGGCCCTGAGCCCACACAGTACCGTAGTTGCCAAACACTTGGGTGCGCGCTGAACCTCGCTGCCTATAATGGCGACTCCACTGGGGATAGAGAAACTGATTCCAGTATTTTATATTTTATTATTTTTAATTATCTAGTTATTCCTTATGCATTTGCATTCACTACACCATTTTCATATACTGTGTACACAGTCCTGAATAACCCGACAATAGTTGTTACTTTGCTGCCTGTGTTTCACTCAAACCTAGTGGTTGAGTATATAGCTATTGTCACTAACAGTGGAGTATAATTGAGTACGTTGTTCAGACCCTTGAGTGGGGAGACAGAAAGAGTATATATAAAAGACTGTGAGAGCCTTTAACCTTATCTGAGACTCAGCTCATGTAGTGCTCTAGTAACTACCCTTAAGTATTTCCCTCTTATGCATGTGTTTTGGTGCCATATGGCCATTTTAGATTGGGCTTTTGTCCTTTTACCATGGCTCATTATGTTGGCCTTTGACTTTATGGAAGAGATATGCTAATTATTTGGTCCGTCTCAAGAGTTTATGCATATACGTCAGTTTTATTATCCCCTATTGATAATTAAAACCCTAACCAAAAATCCTAAGTAAGAGACTTGCCTCGAACACGTGTGTGGGAGGAATAAAGTTGGAAGGCTGTGTTTTTGAGACCCTATGTGTATTTATTTATTTGTGTGTTTGTTTATTTTTTTTAAACCCTTGAAAATACCAAAAAAAAGCTGCATATCATGCATACATGTCATGCATATTTCTAACCCTTTGTCTTGCTGAAATAGATCCTCTATCCTCTGTTTGGACATGCACTCGCGAATGTCGGCTAATCAAATCTACACTGGTTAGAGCTACCTCATTAACCGAAATTACAACAATGTTTGACAACTCTGATATAGAAGCCTTTAAGAGACAGTTGAAAGAGGAGATTACGGCTGATACTAAGAACCTTATCCGGGAAGTAATGGGAGAAATACTCCAGACAGCCAGGGAAAACAACCGATTAACTTAGATAAGGGTGAAGCTACAATTGGGAAACCTAAGGGCAGGATGATGATCTCAAGACTATGCTTGTTGATCCTCTTAGGCAAGAGTTTTAAGCTCCTGGAAATTCTGAACAACTAGAGTGGGCTAAGGAGATGGCAAAAATGAAATCTCAGATGTAACTTCTAATGAAAGATAAGGGTATGGATGCTTCCATGGATTACAGTAACATGGATTTTGATAATGAGGAGCCCTTACAGAAGAAGTTCAAGTTCCCCGACATAAAGAAATACTCAGGAAATGAAGATCCTATTTGCATTTGAAGCAATTCATCACCCACATAAAAATAATTGAGTTGACTAAATCTCAAATTGTGAAGTAGTTCTCGTTGTCCTTAGAAGGAGCACTAATCCAGTGGTATTATTGTTTGGACCCTCATGTTCAAGCTGACTAGAAAGAACTATGTGTTGTATTTATGAAGTAGTATGGGTTTTTATAAAGCAGTATGGGTTGAACTCTCAGATGAAGGTATCATTGAAGGATCTGCAGAATACCAAGCAGAAATTTAATAAGTCCTTTACTGATTATCTGACTAGGTAGAGGGGTAAGCTCTCACAGATGAGACATCGACCAGCCGAATCTAATCAATTGATGCTCGCTATTGATGAATGTATTCCACCACTTACTAGAAAGTTGAATGATATGGGAATCAGGAATTTTGAAGAACTCTACAAGTTTGGGATTTAGAAAGAGACTGATGTGGCTCAAGAGAAAAAGTATTTTGGAGGAAGGTCTGGGAATAAAGAAGGACCGAGTAGTAATGTCCAAATCAATACTATTGAGCAGCCCCAAAAGTTTTCCAATCTTGGAAGGCCCCTCTCAAAAGTCCTCGAGAAGCTCATCGAGAAAAGACTCATTCGACCTTTGCCACCAAAGACTCCATTTCCCAATTCCAATTCGAAACTCTTTTATAAATACCACTAAGTCATCGGACATGACATTGACCAATGCACCCGCCTCAAACATGACATCCAAGATCTCATTGACTCTGGAAAGTTAGTCGACCCGGAAAGCAAAAAGCCAAACACCTAGATAAATCCTTTACCAAACTACCGAAATACCCTACCACCAAATCAACATGTTTTAATGATTGGCACTGGTTTGACTAAAGAACAAGTGCTAAACTCTTTCATCAACCTTGAACCTACCCAACTTACTCAACTAGAAGCCACCTATAAGAGGGGTCTATTTGTGAATATATTGGATATTTGGTCTTCAGATGATGAGGAAATCCAAGAAGGGATTGATGTGTGGGGAGGTGAAAGAGAATGGGTGGTTGAGCATGTGGCATCAGTTGAAGAGAGGAAGGAGGAGAAAAATGAAGAACCAATTGAGAAACAAGAACCCGAAACTAAATCTGAGGTTGAAAAGAAATAAGAACCAAAGAAAGAATTGCTTGAGAAAATAGTGTCCAATATCTAGGAGCTTCTGATACAATCTAAGATTCACCGAGATTCCATGGTTTTGGTTTTACATGAGAGGAAGGTTTCCACCAGCACAACCCCTCAACAGTTGGTGAGTTTTTTAATGCAAAAGCGTGAGGGGGTAATTTTTTTCACTGATAAGGATCTACCTTTGGAAGGGAGAGATCATTACCGCCCATTATTTATTAAGGCCGAGATTAAAATGAAGATGACCTGCTGTGTGATGGTTAACAATGGGTTAGCCATAAATGTATGCCCTTTGAAGATACTGTTGAGACTCGGCTTAACTATTGCTGATCTATAGCCTACTGATGTGATAATTAAGGCTTATGATGACACTAAGAGATCAGTGGAAGACATATTCAGAACTCTGGTCAAGACTGGGCCTATCGAGGCTTGGGTCACTCTCCAAGTGATCAATATCCCGGTCACTTTTACTGTACTATTAGGAAGACCTTGGTTTTACCCCCTGGAAGGAGTTCCTTATACTCTCCATCAGAAGATTAAGTTTCAACATGAAGGGAAAATAGTCACTATCTCAGCTGAATTTGAGGCAACCATTACAGCTTTGAAGTTGGCTCCTAAAGAAATCCCTTTAAACCCTAGTTTTGAGGTCTGCATGATTTATGAGGATTCCTTAGAGGAGAGGGTGTTGAACCTCAAGAAAATGAATTTCATACCTGGATTGGGATTGGGAAAGAACCATACCGGACCACCAGAATTTATGGAAGCTAAACTGCAGATTCTGAAGCATAGACTTGGCTATCATAGAGAAAAGGATGGACCCGATAGTGAGGAGGAGCTGTCACTCTGAGAGAGGTTCATCCAAGAGGGGAATTATAATCCTTACAAGGGTAAGCCTGAGCCTCTATTTTTAGAAGGAAGGAAGGTCCCTAGGTTTGAGATCTTTATGGATTATTTGTGAAAGAAGAGTATGGATGAACCAGCACTGGAGGAGCTAATAGTGGATGAGGAAGTCGCTGCTGCTGCTATGGAACTTGCCTCCGACAAAAAGGATACTACGAAGAAAGCTGTAGATGTTGCTGCTAAAAAGGATTCCAAAGGAAAAGGGATTGCTATAGAGGGAGTGGAGATTGATGCTGGAGATGTTAGTCAGAGTGAGACTACTATGGACTTAGAGACCTTCGTCCAGAACTCTTGTATTGATACTTTTTCTAATGATTTTAATGTTTCCCTTGCTAGTTTGTTTGAACTTTATGATTTGTTCTTTTCTAAGATTGATGCAATGAAATATGATTTTATTTACTTGTGTGATGTCTTACCTAATAGTTATGCTTATTGTGATGATAATTTCATGCATATATTTGACTTTAATTCTACGCAAACCAAAACATTTAACTTAGGCACAATTGAAAATCCCAAAAACATAATAATTGCTTCTGATCTTTCTCCTGATAAGAGTGAAAAAATGAAAGAAATTTTAATAAAGGGACAGAAAGTATTTGCTTGGGGCTATGAGGATATGTCGGGGATAGATCGTGAGATTGTAGAATATGAGATCCCTACTTATCCTCATGTCATTCCAGTTAAATAGAAAAGAAGAAGGTTGAGACCGGAATGGGCCCTCCCGATTAAAAAAGAAGTTAAGAAACAGTGGAAGATAGGATTCCTTTAAATGGTTGACGACACAAAGTGGCTTGCTAATATAGTACCGGTACCAAAGAAAGATGGAAGGGTAAGGATGTGTGTTGATCATCGGGACTCGAATAAGGCCTATCCGAAGGATGATTTGCCCTTGCCTCATATTAACACACTGGTGGATAGTGTAGCTTCAAGTGTGATGTACTCTTTCATAGATGGATTCTCTAGGTACAATCAGATCAAGATGGCTGAGGCAGACAAGTTGAAAACTTCATTCATCACCGAGTGGGGAATTTATTACTACTTAGTGATGCCATTTGGACTAATCAAAGTTGACCTAAGCAACTCCTAACTAAAACCTAAATTATATTTTAATTATAGCCCTAATTATAACATAATTACAAGTATAATTTTTGACATGATATATTAAAACAATTTATAAAATAAAACAAAAAAAATTTCCAAAATATTAAATTATAACCCGTGTATTGAGCTGCGAATAGATAAACAGCAATAGTAAAGGTGTGAATTTAACAACAATCAACAGTTGAGATTTATGAAATTGGTCCTTATAAAGATACAATTTGAGCTAGTACAAAATCACTTGACAAAGTCTACTCGTAGTGGTATTATTCATCTTACTGTTCCATGTAAATTACTGCTTTTCGTTTTGCATATTATTTGTCCTTGACCCTCAAATAGGTTGATCCCACTGGCAGTTGGCACCTTTCAAGTGAATAGCTACCACCTCACATTCAACGGTGTGTATTTGCTTCACCATAAATCTGCTTCATCAAAATTCAAAAGATGCAATGCGTCTAATAACTTTAGTAGGTAGGGTTTTACTGCCTCCACAAGGTAGTAGCTTGGCAAAATTTATACCAATGATATCACTTTTTTTTTTTTTTGGTTTAACTATCCAAGAAATTAAGATCATAGCACTTCAATTATGAGAAGCTGCGTCAATTCGTAGAATTAATGCTTCAAATAGATGGCATAAACCTCTCTTAGAGACTAAAGAGACTGCAGGTATCGAGTTTAAGACCTGCCTCTCCTATCCTTACGCATAAAAGGAAAATGGCGTAGAAGAGATATTATGATTAACCCAATCACTCATTGAAGGCTAATATAAAAAGTTTAGAGATGTAATTGAGTCAAATCGACTTGTGAGTTACTCAAGTTTAAGGATGTAGCCGAGTCAAGTCGACTTGCGAGTTACTCGAAATTGACTTGAAAAAGGTTTCAAATTGACTCGATTGAGCTTGAACAACTCGAGTTGGCCGGCAATCAAGCTCAAATTCCATAATACTTGACTTGATTAATTTGCAAGTCTAATTGATCTTATATATGTTTACCATTTTATTTTTTTATTTTATAAAATGGAGGTGAGTTTGAATGTTTCAAAATCTATATACTTTAAAATGTTATAATTTAAGATAATTAATCAAATTGAGTCAAGTTTTATACTTATTTAACCGAATCAAGCTCGAACTTGAAAGAAAAAAACTTGAACAAGCTCGACTCAAATTTTAATTTCGAATTTTATAGTCGATCTTGAAAGTATTTCTACTTGACTCGCCTTGAATACACCCCTAAACAAGTTACAAAAGTGATCATCTAGCAGATGGAATTTCCATGCACCAAACAGGAACTTATCAAAAATACTTTCCATTTTGAATGCAAGAGGCTCTGAAGGAAAGAGGAAAAAGAGAAACAACATGAAAATAACAGTATATTTCATTGTGAAAAAGCAATAATGTTACAACATGAGTTTACAAGATGTTTACTCAAGTGTTATCTATCACTGATAAGACTCTGTCATCACAATTCTAAAAAATGGTTCTGATAATGAAAGAAAAAACTATGTATATTCTATGAAATTAAGGAAGCCTAACAAGTTTAAGTGAAAACAATTGAGCTTACAATTGATAACAAGAAATAGATGTTGAAGAATATCTCTATCGTTACATATTTTGGCTTTAAATCCTCAGTCAGAACCTCCCTTGGCTGCTAATGAATGACTAGGAGAAGAAAAAGAATTGACGGACAAACTCATTCTTTCAGATCCAGCGGCATTACAATCTTGAGATTTCTTGCTCGTAGTATATGGAGAGGTATTCACGGCCCTGAATGCACAGAAAATTTAAGCTGAGAAACTTGAATTGCAACCAAGTGATGGAAAAGAAAAAAAATGTTTCATCAGTTGATCAATTTTATGTGAAACAAGAAATGAAATTCTTATTACTGACGTCTTGATGGATTGAATGAATTATGAACTTCTCAAATTTTTTATCGTAAATTGATGTCTTGATGCAAACAATTGATTCCATATGACCTAACACTAATTTTATGTGAAACAATTTTTAAAACTGAGATATTCATGAACTCAGCCAAAAAAGCCAGGATAGGGCAAAACTCACACAGAAACCCCTATTCACCAATATTATCCAAATCTTGAAGAAAAATGCCGGTACTAAGGAAACAGCTGATTCCCAGTTTGAACAATCAAGTGAAGCATGATAATTGATAACTTATTCTTCTATAATCCACAGACATTCTCCAGAAGACGGCAAAAATTATCTCCTTATCTTTTCCACATGCAAAGAGGAATGAAACACATAAGACCTCAGCAACATATTCATCACAGAAGATTGTCATCTTCACTCTAGTCAAGAGAAATCTCAGATTCTCAGTTCAGAAGAAACTGAGACTAAAACATGGTGCAATGCAATATGTGTATCAGGAATATTCATGTCCAATGGCACTCCAAAGAAACTATAAATGCATAAACTCAACTTCTGATGTATGCTCCCTGAACTATGGAATCTAAAGTAATCGCATTGTTCATGATAATGTGCATATTGCAAATAGTAATGAGCACAATCCATTACAGTTAGGCATCTTCTTTTATAAATGGAAGGCACTACTGCGTACCTTTCTTTGCGCTTCTCCAAAAACCGAGCCAATGAAGCTTTACGAGCCTGAGGTAAAGCCACTGCAAAGAAAATGTTAATTCTGTTACAACGGCATCATACAAATAATAGAACAACTCAATTATTCCAAGAAACATTAGAGTTTAGAAGTAGAAAATTGTGTAGACTAGAGAAAAAAATGCCGCACCTGCTGGAATCATAGTTGCAGAAACAGGTGCTACAGAAGTAACTGCCTCGGGGCCTTCTGTTTGGCTACTAGAAGTTGCTAAAGCTATGACTGATTTCACTTTTGCCAATTCATTGGTGCTAATAGAAGTTACAGAAATGGGGTTCGGGAGGCCTAAGCATGGAGATGTAATATAGGCTTTATTCCCAACATTATCATCACCAGCAGAAAGCCTTGTGATTGGTGCCTGCACTTGAGCTGAGGAAAGCATCTTGTTATGAGTTACTGAAGGCCCATTTCCAGCCAACAGCATAATAGCTTGAGCCTGGATGGACGAGCAAACAATTAACAAAAGAGCATAGCTCTTCTGGAATAAATTTAAGTTTCAGGAAGCAGATAAATCATACCTTTTCAGGAGAAATATCATCATAAACGCACACAGATCCAGCATAGAATATGGTCAACTGAGCAGGTACTCCAGAGGATTTAGATCCATTTCTACAAAAGAAGATTAAGTTCATCTCAGCAATTTTAGAGAAAGTTAGTTTCATTGTTAGCAAACTCATATAAAAGTACTAGATAATTAGATACCTAAGATCAGTGGTACCAACAATGGAACTTGGAGTGGGATGACCAGATGCAGGGCTTAGGATTGGCACTCCTCCAAGGGATTGTTGTGGGTTCATGGCATTAGCAACCCCATTGTTCCCTGTGGACACATTATGGGATTGCAAAACAGGACTGCTCATAGACACAGTAATTGTTTGATTTTGTCGGTTGGAGGCTGGGATTATCCTCATCTGCTGAAGCCCATGGATCGGATATGCATTACAGTGTTGCACAGAATAGGTTGTCATTGCATACTGGTTTGTACCTTGCTTGTCAAGAGTCATATTTTTCTGCAATTCATAGATGAAAAATAATGGGGCAGAAACATTAGCTCAAATACAAAATGTACCGTGAGAAGCACTTATGGACGTTATGGAGCTATAAATAAAATTCCAAGAAACTGCCTATTGATCAGACAGATTACCTCTCATGGATAAACTATAATCTCAAGTGCCATTTGCAAGGTAAAAATCATTTTATTAGATACTGAGGTTAAGCTTGTGGTTGTGGAATATAATAACTAACCTGAACCATGCTGGAGAATGGCTTCTGGGTAGAATCAAAAGCATCAGTAACTGAAATGGGATTAAAGGCATAGGCTGATAGGGGATCATGAACAGTCTTTCTTGGCTTCTCTTCCGGACCAGAATTAAATGACAAGAATTGAGGAGTGGTTGAAAACTTGTTTGAGAAAGACCACTGCATTGCTGAACCTCTCATTGATACTGCAAAACCAAAGGAAAGTGAGAATTAATTGTGTCTATGATTGTAATCTAATCTTCCATTAAAACTTAAGATCTGGTATGACCAACTATAATAAATAAATAAACACATTAGCACATGCTTACATAAAATACATTAATGAACCTCCTTGCATCATTATAATATTTTGACAGAATATTTAAACGCCTCAAAACCAGGAACCAAATGGGAAATTGACACGTGTTACATAACATAATATTATATTATTGCTCACGTAAGTGGCCAAACGAGAAACCAAAAAGAATCTTGACATATATTACAGATAATTATGTAGGGACAAATTTGAAATTTATTTTGTTTTTTTTAAAAAGAAATATTTATATTCTGGAACTTTTAAAATGAGATTAAAATATTTAACAAGAATTCTTATCACTACAGGTTTAGCATAAAGAGTTAAAAAAAGTGAAAATCCCATATTTTTATTTTCATTTTCTTGGCTTTTTCCATCAAATGAGCTACGTGATGAGGTAGGGTAGCAATCATAGCCTCCTGGTAAACTCAAATCTATAACACACCACAGGATTTGAATGTAAAACCTTTCACTAAAAATCCCAAATCTTTACTGCTGGAATATCTTCTTAAAAACAGATCAATTACCAGTATTTTATGATGATACTGCCAAGCTAGTTTATTAGCCTAGTTATACATATATGCATTGCATATATACAAATACCCTTTTCACACAATACAAAAACAGTGGTTACAATTTTATATCTAATGACAGCCAACAGTCAGATGCAAATTGTTTACTGCTATCTTTTACAAAGTAAAGACAATAAAGAGAACAAGTACATTCTTGATGTTCGTATCTATCTATAGTTCCATTTAAAAGCTGGTTGCACCCGGCCAGGCAGTACCATTCAGAATAAGCACATGAAAAATTATAAAATAATTTCCATAAATGAAACACATTGTACTTTTTTAATATATTTTTCTTTTTTTTATACGGGATCCAGTATCATCGACACGAAGAGGATGATAGTTAGATGTTAGTTGTTAGAAGGTAGTATATTTTAAAAATTATTTTTGCAAATCATCACTATAAAATAAAGAGAAAAAAATTGAACCCAAGACCTTTCATTTCTAAAAATAAAGATTCTTGCCACTTGAGTTAGCCCTTCAGCCTTTTTCTAGATTTCCTTTCACACATTAGATATCATATAACAATGTGTTTCTTTCTTTGGTGGGGCAAATATATTATAAATTTCTTTATTATTTTTTCATTTTTGGACTGTTGGGGCAAATAATTTATTAGCATATGCACGTTGTATCTGGCAGGCACTAGCATTTAGAACATCAATATTTCTTTTTTAAAGAAACTCTTAACACTACCCATTAATTTAATACTCTTAAAAAAAACACATTACCTATTAATTTATACATGAACAGCTCATGTGCATGTTACAGAACATTATCTTATTCCCAAAAATATAAAAAACTTGAAAGTCAAAAGTAGAAACACATTATTTAGCCATGGATTGTCTACCTCATCATATAATTTATAATTTTTTTAAAAAATTCAAGTAAAAAATAAAAAAAATTGAAAAGCACCAAACCCATTGCATTAATAATGAAATAAAATAAAGTATCATATAATTCTATAATCTTTGGATACTTTATGTAAAGTATTCAATGGTTGGTTGCTTTTAAAAAAATTGTGCTTAATGCCAAAGATGTGTCTATATTTTAATTATTTTAATATACAAATTCTTCACGAGGTTTCTTGTTAAAGAAACCATCCTTAACCCCACTTTGGTTGCTGAGAAAAAATCAAACTTTTTACCAATTTCAATAGTTACATTTGTCAAAAGATTCAATATAGAACACAACCCAATGGTTGGATTGAACTCAAAAGCAGCCATCACCCAATAAAAATTACAAAGTTTCAATCTTTTTCCCACACTT
The DNA here is from genome assembly GCA_949673435.1 of Macaranga tanarius. NCBI lineage: Eukaryota > Viridiplantae > Streptophyta > Magnoliopsida > Malpighiales > Euphorbiaceae > Macaranga > Macaranga tanarius. The sequence continues at coordinate 16,921 of CATIWO010295360.1, forward strand.
TCATAGCAACCAAACAACCACAAACTCAAAGAAAGAAAATTTTAGGCCACAGAATTCGAACAAAAACGAAACTAAGAGATAAAAGAAGAAAAACATACCCAAATCGTCAGAGCCAACAGTGGTTTCTTCTTTAGTTGTAGCAGGACCGTTTCTTGAACCACCCAGACCAAGAAAATCTCTTTCCATAATAATCTTTTAGTCAAAACCCACAAATCTAATAAGCTTACTATAACGCGAGAAACCAGCTTCTTCTTTAACTTTTCTTGTTTTCACTTGCTATTACACAGACAGACGAGATGAAAACAAAAAGATGATAGATTGCTTCTTTAAAGTAAAATAAATAAATAAAGAAGAGGGCGATATCTGAAAGCAGAGGGAGGAAGCTGAGTGAATTTAGATATCTTGTTCTCAAATTCTCTATTTGCTGGTGTGTGTCTATTGTTTATTTGTTGTGGAGGGAAAAGAATAATGGATTAAGCGGTACGGCTGCCCAATAACCATTGATACACGTGGTTCTTAGCCACGAATAGTGCAGTGATCGTCAAATAAAAATAAAAATTTACTTTTAAAAAATATTTATTTTTCTCGTTAATAAAAAGCATTTGAATGAGTGAGGTTTAATTTAAAAATTTTTACATCCAACCACAATACTATTCATATCACTTCATTATCTACAAAAAAATTAATATCAAATGGTATAAAAATAATGAATAAAATAATTTTAGTCCCAAATTAAATGAAACTGAATTACAAAACTATTTTAGTGTGTTGGATTTTTCTAAATATTCAAATCGAAATAACTAAATTAAAAATTAAAAATTTATTCAGTATGAAAAAGTATGTGTATAATATAGGAATAATAAGGGTCAGAATTCTTAAATTTTTTTATTTTAATAATTAAATTTTGAAAAAAAAAACTAATAAATGAGTTTTATAATTAGTTATGAAATTACGCAGTGTTTGGATTGTCTTCAATATATATTTTATTTAATTATTTTAAAATATAAATAAAATAAAATAATTTAAATATCAACTAAATAATTTTAATAAATAGAAATTATTAATTAATTAAATAGTTTTAAATTTGCACAATGGATAAATAAATCAACATATGTTTTAGTTTATTAAAATGAGGTATCAGACACGTATGAGGGTAGTCTGAAGAGTGAACTCCAAAAGGTCACCTCCCATGATCTCCAGCCGATAACTCATTGACTGCCCTTGGATGCTTATAGCACGGATGGTAGAGCTCGAGAAGGAGAAGTAGGTTAAGTCACCAACGACGAAACTATTTTAGGAACAAATGGAGCAACTGACTTAGGGTCATCATCGCCACCACCTCTGGAAGCATGATGCGACCTCTTTTGAGCACCGCTATAACGCGACATCCAAGAAACAAAAGATAAGTATTAAACCTTTATTCCATTCAGTTTTATGCCACTAATATGTTTGCATGACTATCAAACAACGAAAGACAAGACTCACTGATTGTTAACCACGTGTGGTCAGAACTGCCAACATCAGTACCTCTGCCAGTCTAGGCTTCATCATCGAACCTAGCCTCTTTATGACGACGGACTACGACATCAATGAGCTGAGGAATGAGCCAATTTATGAATGATACTATGGCAGGTTCCAAAAGATCAAGCACTAGTGTCCCCATCTCGGAAAAGAAGAAGAAGGTATCTCTCAATTTCTTACCCCAGATCATGTCTGGAGGAGGAGCACGTGAAACTCTACGCATGGTTGGAGTAAAAAGCTAACCGTAGACCTTCTCTCTAAGATTTTAAGCCTTGTTTGTGCCATGGCTCAATAACGCTTGGTGACCCGTCACGTGTTTTGAGCTTATCATGGCCTCAGACTAATTATAGTCGTTATATGTCCCACCAGCAAGGCCTAAGCTGTGAACAGAAATGATTTGTCAAATAACAGCCTTAAAAACGCAAAGGACAAAAGAAATAACCTGATTATGAGTCAGCTGACTCAATTGGGCCCAAAGCTGCCATCACATCATAAGTGACGTGCTTCTAAGATCAAGTCCAAAAGTGGTAGCATGGATAGCCCACCGCCTGCCAATCGTCCACATCAAGACTGGGAAGAACGTCTATCTCATAGGCCCAACTCTACTTACTACAGTAAATCAGTAAGTTAGTTCAAAACGGATGTAAGTATGAAGAGCAAGGGAAAGAAATATGACACTCACATCAACCACCAACATCCTGGAAGCATCTCGACACGCGTCGTCTAGCCCCTGATATAAGTGTGCAAGAGTTAGAGTGCCCCAGTTATAATAGTGGAGGTTGTCTAAATCCTCCAACACTGGTAAAAGCCATAAGGGGCCAATTAAAGAAGCATTAGGCAAGACCACAACTCAGAAGATAAAATAGAAAACATCAAGCAGCCAGGTCCAGACTAACAACATTAGTAATAGGGGCAAGATAAGACAGCACTCACCAAATCTAAATATCTAACCAAAAAAGGACTACCTTGTTTTATGGTAATCCCGTGACCAAACAGTATATTAGCCCAATCCTGAGTAACTGCGGGGTTAGGATAATAAGGCACTACATCAAAAGGCATCTGCTCACCAAAGAAGCTTAGTCTAGTGACATTGGCAAAGTCTAGCAGTGTAATCGTTATCTCGCCAAACAAAAGATGAAAACTGTATGTTGAGTCCATCCACTGCTCCACTGGGGTGGTCACGGTAGTTAAGTCCGTCTTGGACTCATATGAACTCAGACCAGCAATAATGTTGTCAAACCCCTTATTGGCAACACGTCTTTTCACAACCTCAGAGAGACTTTAGTACAATATGTGGGAGGCTCTAGGCAATAAAACATATGCAACAATAATTTAACACTGTAAGTGTATACCAATTCCATGCCTAAAATATATATAACTATCTATATCATTATCATTTTGCAGGAAATAAAAAAAATAGTCAAGCATGCCAACAACTTTGGACAACGTCAATCATATATCACAGCAAGTTACAAATGCATGACAATCTCTAATCAAACAAGAAAACTAAAGCAGAATGAAATATATATAACCCACAACATCAAAAGTATAGCATTAAAACTTAAAAGAACAAGGTTTGAAAGTACCCAACGACGATTAATACTCTGCAAGTGAGCCTCCAAGTTCAACACTAAAGGAATCGTATTGCCCAGCGCTAAGCCATGACCACCCCGCTTAGTCTACCTAAGCGGGAGCTCCATCGGAGAAACATCAAGGACCCAAGGCCTCTAAGGATCTGCCTCCGAAAGTACAAGGTTAAATACAGACTCCATGCTGAAAAGTCCTAAAGAAACTAGTAGAAGCTAAACCTAGAAAGGAATAAAAGAAAAAAAGGAGATCTCAAAGTGCAAAAGGATCAAAGAAAGTGACATCCCTATTATAATGGAAGCTATGCTACTCACGCGGTGGTAAATTGTACCCACATGGAAGGGTCATAACTTAAACGCTCGGTCAGCAATGACCCACACATGCTGGTGATGCCATCTGTAAGACAACTCTAAAAACATGCAAACAACCCTAAAACGACCCCGAACCACCCTGAAAAAGGATAGTTGGCTTAGAACGCAACTTAAACCCACTTCAGATACCCTAACAAAATAGGTATGACTCCTCCATTATCTCAATTTTCTATGTTTAACGCACTAGAGGCTATACAACATTCACCTAAGGTCCCAAAGGCTATACAACATTCACCTAAGGTCTGGTTTTCTTATTTGATACCTTAAAGTTTATAAAGCACTTGTCTAAGGTCCTAGAGGCTGTATGGCATTCACATGATGCCTTGAAGGCTATACGGCATTATCCAATTTTCCCTACTTCACGCCTTAAAGGCTATACAACATTCACTTAAAGTCCCAGAGATCATATGATGTAGCAGAAGCCCTAATTAAATTGAATAATTGTTGAATCTGTTGATTCACAATGAATACCAGAAACAATCTTCTAAACCCTATTGATTCGATTGAATGAATACTAGGAATTAGGCATCAAATTTCATTGATTCAAAGAATACCGAAGTTTGGGAAAACTCAAAATTCAATTTTTAAAATTCCAAAAAAAGCTGCCAACAATATCAAACAAACCCTATAAATAATGTTCAGAAAACCCTAACGAAAAAAAAAGCCCAACAAAAAGCCCAAAAATAAAAATAAAAATAAAAAAGAACATAAAGTTCAAAGGCCAAAATAGAGGCCTAAATGATGGATTTTGGGGGTTAAAATGGCCTCCGCCGGACTAGCCCAAAAAATTTAATATATAGCTCTGAGTCAGCTTCGATTTGATATA
>CATIWO010295366.1:0-20777 GCA_949673435.1 Macaranga tanarius
TGGGACCGGTTCCACCATTTTGGAACCGTGAACCGGCGGTTCTGGTTCTAGTTCATTTTATGAAAAAAATCAAATTATGTTAAAAATTCAAAAAATGCAAGTTACAACTCTTTATAAAATTCTACATAATTTTCTCTTACTCGTGATATATTTTTTTTTCTAAAATAATACAACTTTTTTACAGTGCGTAAAAACCGAACCGAAAAAACTGGAACCGTGAACCAGAACCGGTCGGTTTGAAATCGGACCAGAACCGGGTTAAGTCGGTTCCGGTTCGGTTCCACCTTAGGTCGAACCGTGAACCGGCGGTTCCAAACCGGAACCGGCCGGTTCATGAACCGTGGCCACCCTTACGTTAGGCTGCTCAAGAAGTGGTGAATTGAGCTTTTCAAACTATTTTGAAAATGGAAGCTAATTTTACAAACTCAAAATAAAAATCGAATGCTAAAAATAGAACACAGATTTAAAGGCCTTGTGAACACAGTTTTAAGTACAAGAAACCCAATTTTATAAACCGGCTTAAATCAAACACAAAATGAAAGTAAGTTAACTAAGTTGATCCATTTTTGCACACACCATAACATCACAAGAGAAAATAAAGAGATGAAGGAGAAATCAATACACATAAAATTTTATCGTGGTTCGACTCCACATGCCTACATCCACTCCCCAATGACTCACCTTTGAGATTTTTCACTAGTTAAAGTGATCTCTTTTCAACCGGTAAGAGACAAACCGTTTACAGCCTTAGTACTACCTTTTCCTAAGCCGCTACCTACACTAGTTTTCTAGCTCCAGCAACTAATCCCAGCTGGTCTTTCCCAAACAGCTCCAGCAAATTGTATACAACACTGGTTTTGCCTAGATCTAGCAACTCTGCAAACTGGTTTTAATTAGCTCCAGTAACTATGCATCCATTTCCCCTTAAATGATGTTTTCAACGTTTCAAAAACAAGATGAAGATGTGTGTTTGTCTCTCTCACTCAATCAAAGATGATACACATGAAGCCTATGGACAAGTAGAGAGAAGATGACTATCAAGGAAACTCAAAGATGATTTTTTAAAATATGAAAGTGCAGCACCAACAACCAGATTTTTGAGAGAAGAAGATGAACTCCAGCAGCTTTGAAAAACTCTCTCAATCTTTGCTCTCTCACACACACCTTAGAGTGAGCAAATGAGAAAAAAAATGAATTTATATGTCCTCAATGGTTGCCTTAATTTTCAGATGTAATGATGTGCAATTTGAAAGATGCAAACATATGATTTACTAAGCATGTAAAGAGCAACAAATTCTTTTTGTCTCCAAAAACTGTGCACACTAGTTTTAGGCAACAAATTAGGCTCCTGCTGTAGATCAGAGTCAACTTTCTAAAACTGGTTATGCACAGCAGTTTGCTTTTTGTTCACATGTGACCTTTTTGCCATTTTAGTGCAATGTAACTTTAGTACACGAGAAAGCAAAGTTTGTCTCTTTCTTGACACATAATGAGTTGTAGACATTGGTCTACTCAAGAAATCAACTTTCCCATCAAAATCTTTTACCAAACAATTTAAAATTATGTATGAAGACATTTTTGGTAATGCTAGAAGACACTTTTTATTTTTTAAATGACTTTATGCAGATTTGACACAGCAAGACAAAACAATTGAGCTCCCAAGAAAAGTCACTTGACTCAACTATCCTCACAATAATTTTTTAATGATTGAATTACCCTTCAAATCTTTACTTGGGCTTGAGCACTCTTCATCATGGGCTTGGATTTATTGAATTGTGGCCTTTGGACTTGATCAACATGTTGCTTTGAACTTCAATGTCCCTTTTTCTTTCATAAATTACTTGAAACAAATTAGCACCCAATTTTTATTAATATTATGTCATTATCAAAATTGAAGTTGTAACCTTTAGTCAACAATCTCCCCCTTTTTGATAATAACAAAACCTTGATAAAAATTTCACAAATAAAATTCAAGTAATGTGATATTGATGAATGCTATGATATGCAATAAAAAAAATCAATGCTCCCCTTTAGTCTATACATTAAATAAAATAATACTCCCCCTTAATCTATGCCTAATTAAAAACAGGCCTTTTAAGATTTCTACAGACAGCTCTTGGACTGATAAAACTATTAAACAGAAATTAAAAATTAAGAGCAAGTCTAACAAGCTAATGTGGTCATGATAATTCCTGCAGAATAGAGTACAAGAGATTCTACTCATTAAACATAACGGCTATTAAGAACAGATCAAGTGAGAAGAATCACAAGACAATGAGCAAAAATCAATAGCAAGAAAATAGACATCCACGAATAGAAGTAAAGCAACACTAATGCATAAGCAAAACAATACAATACTAATGCATCACAAGAGTTCAATAATAAACACAATACGATCAACAATAAACACAAACTACCATTAACAATAAACATAAACTACCACTCCCCCTTTTTGTCATTAGCAAAAAGGATCAAGGCAAAAGGATAAAGGGGTAGGAGTGAAACCAATATAAACATATATCATAAATAAAGGTCCATAATGCCAAAATAGTAAAATAACTAGAGTTAGCTATAAGTTCTGTGAAGCTAACTAGGACTTAAACATCCTCGGGCTTGTCCTTGGGGCCAACATCTCCGGGTTTAACTGGCTTGGAATGAAAAATAGAACTAGCGTGGGTAAGGCGCTTGGGAGGAGGCTTAGAAGAAGGAGCTTTAAGCTTTGTGACATAAGGCTTGGAAGAGCAGTCAGCTGAGAGGCAGCATAAGGCTCGAAGGCAGCTTGTGCAAAAGATGAAACTGGATCCTGAGTAGGAGCAGAAGAGGCAGGTTGAGTGCGTGCTCTAGAGGACTTAGGAGGCTGAACTTCAAACATGAATGCAGATAGGGCCAACTTGCAAGAGAGAACAAATTCATCAAGAGAACGGGTCACCGTATTAATTAACTTTGCCTTAGCAACTTCCAAAGATTCATACTCAATAGCTTGGGCCAAATGCAGTAAAGGATCAGGGGTACTACTTACTGGATAGCCTTCAGATGCAGATTTTTATAGGGAAGCAGGTTTGGGTACAGAAGCTAATTTTTGAGGTGAGACCAATTTTTTAGGTGAAACTGATTTTAGTGTAAGGTTCAGGTTCAAGAGCTGATTTTCTGAGGAAGAATTTTTGGAGGGTGATTTCTCGGTGGTGCTAGTTTCATTTTTCTATGATGAAGCACTAGAGTCCGACTCACTTTCCGGTGATGTGGTGCTTTTGTCACTTGCCAATTTTTCAGTACTGTTATCTCCCTTACTATTTTTAACTCCTTTCTTTTTCTCTATCTTCATTCACTTAGTATTTAACACAAAGCTTTTGGAGATTATATCAGAGTCACTAATGGAGGTATACATTTCATCATCCAATACAACATGCAAATGCTCAAATAAGGGAGTAAGAGTCATGGCATAGGGCAAGCCCTTTGCCCTAGTTACACTTGCCATGAAATTCATTATAAGATGGCATAAGTTAACCCACTTATCATTCATAAGATGCTACTTACTTAGTCAAAACTCCCCGCTTTTGGTGCCAAGAAGTGGGTGAGAAATTTGTGACCAATCCCTAGGCTAATAGGCAAGGTGGCAGAACTGATATTTTCGGACTCCTTCATCTTTGAATTTCCAGTGATTTCTCTTTTGAACTTCTTTTCAATAAACCCATGAACTTTCTTAAGATCGGCCTTCCTTGAAATCTTTACACCTTTGTTTGGGATTTTATAGGCTTTAGCTAGGTCATCAAGAGAAAAAGTGTAGGCTTTACCTTTGAGAATCACCTTTATTTTCTCCTTATCAACCACTTGAATAGATCCATAAAATTTTTGGAACAAGTTTTCATAGACAATGTTTTCAACTTGATAAAACTGACCTATTTCTGCTTTTCAAACCATTCTTTAAACTGAAAGTCTTTGCCCTTGAAATAGTCCCAATCAATTGTCTTCGGTAGAATGATCTTGTTTGAGGAAATTTTGAGTTCTATCCCCTTTGCTTTCATAATTTTGCCCCCCTCTTCCTTGCGTTTTGACTCAGTTGATATTTCCTTCTTCGATCCTTCTTTTGATTTTAACTTGGCCTTCTTCTTTTTACAATCGGAATCGCTTGAGGAAGATGAAGCTGATCGTGTGCCCATTTTTTTTATTTTAGTTGCTAATAGGAGAAGGATGGTTTCGAGTTTCAGAGGAGAAGTAGAGGTGATTTTACGGTTACACTTGAGGAAGATAAGTTAAATTGAAAAGCAAAGTGAAAAATGAGTGGTTAATATGCAAGTGAACGGTTACTTAGAGAAGACACGTTCTAAAAAAAATTAAAATAAAAGAAGAAAGTGGGCGGTTATCAAGAAAAGACACGTCTGTCAATGGAAAGAAACAATAAAAAAAATTGCTTTGCACAAATGCCCATAGATGAAGACTCCAGAATTGAGACTCAAGAAAATTGAAGTGTACAATTTAACTAAAAGTTAATTCTTATCATCGCACTCCTTTTATTTTTTTTTATATGTGTCAATATTGGTCTTTATCCAATGGGTAGTTATAGAGACTTGCGGTTACCAAGATGAAAGGAAGAGAGATGATTGTTTTTTGAATTTGTTTTTTTAAAAAAACTTGTTTAACCTAATAATTCATGGCAACAAAAATATAATAATAAACAACATATATAAAAAAAATGTTGTAAGCAACCATTATAATATGTGGCGGTTCCCAAGAAAAAGGTTGACATGACAACAAGCGGCTCTTTGAAATTTTTTTTTTAAAAAAAATTTGCAAAGCTCGGGAAACGATAAAGTCAATTTTATTGTAGCAAGAAATAATCATGGTACACCTAACCAACACAAATTGCTCAAATAACACTCATGCATTAAAATATTCAATTTTTATAAAATATTCATTCAATCCAAGAGACATATTGCATATTTCTAGGAAGGCTCCAGAAATAACAAAATAATCAAATAAGATAAAAAAATAAAAATAAAAACACAAATGAACTAAAATAATGTAAACATAAAAAATAAGATTTTACATGAATATACATGGGAGGTGCATGATGATAAAAATAAGATAAAGTAAAAATATAAGTATGCATGCATATGCAAACAAAAAATGCTATAAACATATGTAATGGACTAGGAAATAGAAGATCAATGAAAACAAACTATGCAAGCACAAGTAAAACAACAGTGAGTGAAAAATCAACATGAGATTCTAAGGTTCAAGATTCATTAGATCCAACTCTCTTCTGATTTTGTAAAATTATTTTTTACTTAAAGGCTTTGTAAAGATGTCAGCATGCTGATTTTCAAAAGAAACAAAGATCAGTTTGATGTTCCTATTTTGAACATGATCTCTTATGAAGTGATGTTTAATCTCTATATGCTTTATTCTTGAATGCAACACAGGATATTTAGACAAGTTTATGGCACTAGTGTTATCACATAAGATAGGGATGTGAGTGTACCTCAAGCTATAATCCTCTAGCTCTTGCTTGATCTATAAAATTTGAGTTACACAGCTTCCTGCCACTATGTATTCAGTTTCAGCAGTGGATAGAGCAACTGAGGTTTGCTTTTTGCTAAACCATGAGACTAGAGCATTCCCTAAAAATTGGCATGTGCCCGATGTGTTCTTTCGATCAACTCTACTTCCTGCAAAGTCAGCATCACTATATCCCACAAGATCAAATGAAGTGTCTTTAAGGTACCAAAGACCTAGGTCTTGAGTTCCCATAAGATACCTCATGATCCTTTTGACAGCTATCAAATGTGACTCTTTAGGATTAGCTTAAAATCTTACTTACAAGCACACACTAAAATGAATATCAAGCCTATGTGCCGTGAGATAGAGTAAATAGCCAATCATACCTCGGTACATCTTGATATCAATATCTTTACCTTTCTCATCATTCTCAAACTTGGTGGTTGTACTCATGGGGGTCTTGCTAATTTTAGCTTCAGACATTTTGAATTTCTTTAGGAGCTCCCTGACATACTTAGACTGAGTTATGAAGACATCATCCTTATATTATTTGATTTGCAAGCCCAAGAAAAAATTCAATTCTCCCATCATACTCATTTTAAACTCACCCATCATCATTTCAGTAAATTGTTTGCATATGCTCCCATCAGTAGCTCCAAAAACAATGTCATCCACATAGATTTAAACTTTTAGAATATTCTAAAGCTGATTTTTGGTAAAGAGTGTTTTGTCCACATTTCCCCTTGAAAAGCCTTTTTCTAATAAAAACTTGCTTAGTCTCTCATACCATGCTTTGGGAGCTTGTTTGAGTCCATACAAGACCTTGGTTAGCTTGTAAGCAAAATCGGGCTTTTCATGGTCTTCAAATCCAGGGGGCTGATTCATGTATACTTCCTCATTCAAGTACCCATTGAGAAAAGCACTCTTCACATCCATCTGGTACAGCTTAAAGTTCTTGAGACACGCAAATGCACAAATGATTCTTATTACTTCAAGTCTAGCAATCGGTGCAAAAGTTTCATTAAAGTCTATCCCTTCTTCTTGGTTATAACCTTTAGCAACAAGTTTGGCTTTGTTCCTTGTCACATTTCTATGCTCATCCAACTTATTTCTGAAGACCCACTTTATTCCAATCACAGTTTGGTCCTTTGGCTTTAGAACTAATTTCCAGACACTATTTCTCTCAAACTGATTTAGTTCCTCCTGCATGGTCAGAATACAATTTTCATCTTGTTGTGCTTCATTAACAGTCTTTGGCTCTATTTTGGAGACATTAGCCATATTTCCAATCATTTTCTTGAAGCTACTTCTTATTGTGAGTTTGCTTGAAGGACTTGTCAAGAGATTGTCCTTTGAGTGATGTCTGTGATACCTCTGTTCTTTAGGTAGCTCTTTTTCAAGGCTTCTCTGATTTTCTTCAGTCTCATTAACTTGGGGTTCCAATGAGAGCTCTGGCTGATTTTTAAAATTTTCTTCATACTGATTTTGTTCAACTCTGTCAGCTTTTTGATCTTGGGTGGTCTTTTTTTCTTCAGTCTCTTTACCTTGTTCCTCCTGCTCTTGTCCAGAATTTTTAGCACTTGCAAGAAAGTCATCAACAACATCTCTACTTAGTAGAGTTTAGTTAGTCTCTTTAAACACAATATGAATTGACTCCTCAACACAAAGTGTTATTTTGTTGAAAGCCCTATAAGCCTTGCTATGTTCAGAATACCCAAGAAAAATTCCTTCATCTAATTTTACATCAAATTTACCAAGAGGACTTTTCTTGTTATTATGAATAAATCACTTGCATCCAAAGATCCTAAAGTAGCTTATATTGGGTTTTTTACCTTTCCAGAGTTCATAAGGAGTCTTTTTTGAGGTAGATCTCACCAATGCTCTGTTCAAAATGTAGCATGATGTGTTAATAGCTTCAACCCATAAGTATTTTAGCAAATTAACTTCATTGAGCATTGTCCGGGCCATTTCTTGCAAGGTTTTATTTTTCCTTTCCACCACACCATTTTGCTAAGGTGTCCTTGGAGCTGAGAAGTTGTGTGTTATTCTAAACTCATCACAGAATTCCTCAAATTGCTTGTTCTCAAACTCTTTTCTATGATCATTTTGAATCATTGTGATGTTATAGCCTTTTTTATTTTGAAGTTTCTTGCACAGACTAGAAAACTTGTTAAAAGCCTTATCCTTATGTGCTAGGAAGAGGGTCCATATGAATCTTGAATAGTCATCAACAATAACCAATGCATATGATTTTTTTCTTAAGCTAGATGGTGAAACCGGACTAAAAAGATCTAAATGCAACAATTCAAGAGGTTTGGTTGTCAAGACTGATCCTTTTGATTTAAAAGAAGATCTTGTTTGTTTGCCCAATTGACAAGCATCACAAACACTAACTTTTTTAAATTTCAGCTTTGGCAGTCCATTTATAAGCTCATTTTTAGATAGCTTGGAAATCAAATGCATGCTTACATGACCAAGCCTTTTGTGCCAAATCCAACTATCATCATCTATAGAAGATAAACACAGATTGTGTACAAAATCCGCAAGTGCACAGAATCGTATCAAGTAGTAATAAAGATATCGTCCCATAGAGATTATAAATTGAATATTGAAATACTAACTATGTTCGTTTGTTTAGACACAAAAATAGAGTTTAGATTCTTTAAAAACCGAAACAAAATCAAACTAAAATAAAATTCAAATTCAAACAAATATTAAAAGCTAGGATTTTTATTCTCAATTGGACCATTTCAAAATATCGATTAACCAACTAGGTTTAACTATTTCTAATTCATTTTGAAGGGATCTTAGAAACCATAGATTTTCCTCTTAGATAAATCTATAATTAATTAGAGATTAATTAACACTAAGTTTACTGGCTCTCACCAACCTAATGCCTTTTATATTCAATTTTAAACATAACATTTTAATCAATACTAATCACTTAACTGTCTCTCAACTAATTAAGCAATCAATAGGTCATTGCCTAATCCTACAGAACCTATCTCTCGATTAAGCCTATAGTATCAATTCAATCTTAGGGTGATCAGTCCTAAAATGGCATTAAGCACAACAACCAATGAATTCAGATCTAGCAACCTAACAATAATCACAATAAGTATATGGTCAATTCAGAATAAGAACCCTAAAAAGGATCTAGCCACTCATGTTAAAAATAAAAGAAAACAAAGAAGAAATGATAACCATTCTGAACATAATAATGAATAAATAAAAGAGTGATACAAGAAAAATCTCCTTCCAAATGATGTAAGGAAGCCTTGCTCTTCTAACTTCAAGCCAAGTGTCTCTTCTACTATGAACTAAGCAAACCAAAATGAAAATGTATTCTGAAAAACTAGGAGAATAGAAAACCAAAACTAGAACTAAAATAAAAAAAAAATAAGGAACTCCTTTAATGAAAAACAGATTGTTCTATTTAAAGGACCTAGTTTCCTAGTAAAAAATGGTCATTTAAACTCTCCCAAACTCTATCTAATCAAAAGCTTAAAAGATGAGTTTCTATCTATTCAAACTCCAGCCTAAAATCCACTTTTGATTGGCTGCCACATCATCATGCACGGGTACGCAACAAATGGACACGCCCATGCATCAAAATAACTCTGAATTCTTATAATCAGGCATGGCCGTGCGCATATGCATGTGCTCTATAACTTGCTTTTCTTCAATTCAGGCATGGGCAAGCGCATGGGCATGCAACTTAGACATGAGCAAGCGCACGGCCATGTACCCTGATGCAAGGATAACCTTCCAACTTTAAGCTTCAATTTTATCTTATCTTCAAGTACTATCTCTATCTTATCTCAAATGTATCCTACAACCAAAAACTAAACAAAAATTACCTATTTAACATAAAAGCGCCTAAATTAAATTAAAATAACACAACTAACTAAATTAACTAAAAATTAACTAAACATGCATTTCTAAACTTAATATGCAATAAAATAGAGTGCTCAAAATATGTATTTTTTACACTCATCAAATTCCCCCACACTTGAACCTTTGCTTGTCCTCAAGCAAAAATAAAAGAACAACCTATTTATACAAAGAACCAACATCATGAGTAGTTTTTAACTTGATGAGCCATTCTAATCTCCCCTTAATACAAAGTTTACACTGAAAATTAAAGCAATAACTTATAACTAAGAACATAACAATTACGAAGTGAAAAGCAAACTCCCTCGTTGAATTCATGATAAGCATAATTAACAACCAAGAAAAATGAAAGTAGGCATGAAATACTAACACTCAAGTAGTTCTTTCATTAATAACATTTAAAAGGTACACAATATATTCCTTAGAATTTTCCTATTGTAGTATCCCCCACCTTTCCATATCACTCAATGTAGATACCTTAATAAAGTCCTTTGGATAATCATATCCTTCATAGAGCATTGAAGTATATGCACGAGTGCATTTTACGTTCCATCTCACTTCAAGAACTTATTTATTTTTTTAAGTGCTTATACACATATGAACTATATTAAATATTTAAAATTTTACAAACATCTTTCTTAACTATCAAGCATCCTAGTTCAATCATTCAATGAAGGAGTAAGCATTGGGTTCATTAAAATTTAAAAATTCTTAATCACAAGTTATTCCTCTAACTTAACAATCCAAACCAAGTATTAAAAAGAGATTAACACACTTACTCAATAAAAACACACCTAATGATACTAACTCTTAGCAAAAATAGGCTCAAAAACTCAAGTGAAAGGTCTTTTATTCATACAACAATAAACTAAAATATAAAACACAAAATTAAAAATAAAAATAAAAAAATAAAAGGAAAAGAAAACTCCCCTAGTCAGATGCATTCAAAGACGAAGTCTCTGAAACTATGATCTCAACATATGGCTTCATTGATACCTTAGTTCCTTTATTTTGAGGGATTAATTGTTTAACTCCTCTACTTCAGCCATCAGATTGTCCATCCTTGCATCTCGTAGGGTCTCATAAACTTCAAATTTGGTGATCACATCCATCATCATGTGACCAAGCCTTTGATTAATTCAATTTGCCATATCTTCTATCTTCTTTTTTATTCTCTCAATACTTTCCTTAAATCTCTTCCTTTTTGCTGCTCTATTCTTTTTCTTTGCTTTGGTCTTACCATCCTTCTTATTCACCCTTGCATTCTTGTAAGCTAATTAAGATTTGACATCTTCTTCCTCCTCTTCACTGACGTTATCAAAATTTTCTACCACTTTTGGTAGAGGAACATCTCTATGTCTCAAGGCAATTTGATGCAGCTGATAGCATCTTCGATTGTCTGCATCTTCTAGCCTTCCCAAATCTATGATGATCTCAATTCTGACTAGAAAATCCTCATCAAAGATCTCACGTTCCAATGGTGTAAAAAGGGCGAGTTTCCTTGGTATAAAGTGTATGGCCAGGCCCGTGATAATGTGGCCCATAGACATTAATATTTTTCATTCCTGTACAATACGCCACATAGAATGAAGTACAATATATGCACTATTCACTCTACGGTTAGTAGACATGCACCACATTAAGAATAATTCATCAGGCATAAACTTTGTACTATTATTCCTACCAAAGATGGTGTGTGTCATGAATTTATGCATCATCAAATATGAGTGACTATCAATTAGACCACTAACCATTATATCTCCAAGACTTATTTTATCCCCTTTTGTAATTTCAAACCAAAAATTGCTCATATTAAATTCAAGAGAAAGTTGACAAATACCTCATTCAGCAAAATTAAAAATTTCAGTCATGATATCATAATCAAACTCATATTCTTTTACAAAAAAATCTACATGCAAAAATTATCTGCTCTTCATCTTTGATTTTTAAAGTAGTGTAGAATTCAATGGTCAATTTTAGAAACACATCATATTGTACCATTTTTAACTTAAACCAGCCTATACTTTTGCACAAAACATTCACAAAATTATGCATTCTAATATTTTTCAAGATTTGATTATCAAAGTATTTAGGCATGCATATGTTTCTTTTACTAAGAGAACAAAATCTCTTACCTTCTTCATCCGAGAAAATAGAGAAAAAGGCATCATACTTATCTTTGAGATCCGTTGGCTTAGGTCTTATCTCCATTGGTGCCTTCCCTTTTGCATTGGACCTTCGGCTATTGCTAGACATGCTATTTGAACTCATTAGGTAGCAAGAGAAATAATTGCAGAGAATAAAAATGCAGAGAATTTAATTAAAAGAAAAGTGTAAAGAATGTAGAAGTTTTGAAAATTAAAACAATCATATGCCTATAAATAGAAGAACAAATTAGCACTTTATAAAGACTACACAACTCATCTCCTAATCCTATGTGAAAAAATAAATTTTATTGAAAGATAGAAACTCACTATCCTAATAGAAAAATGACATGTAAATTAAAATCCTAAAAAATAAAAACACTTAAAATAATCCTAAAAATAAATGAAAAATAACAAAATTAAATTGAAAATTTTTATTTTTCCTCCCCCATACTTAAAATTTGCAATGTCCACATTGCATGAAAATTTTATAAAATTCGAGTATGCACAAGAGTAGGCCATACGCCCATGCGCATGGGCGTGCCTGCCTTGCACCTGGTGCAGAATTGCGCTCGCACGCCCACGAACATGGGCGTGCCTACTTTGTACCTGGCACAGAATGCACACGTATGGCCATGCATATGGCCATGCCTGTTTTACACAAAATAGCATGGGCGTGTCAAACACCTACAATTTAGAACCTATTTGCAAAAATTAAATTTGAAGGTATTTGAATTGAAACAAAAACACATTTAACATATTGAATTCAACAAGATCACACAATTACAATCATAATCAAAAAACAAAACATACATTAAACTTAAACAAAAAATGAAATATAAGACAAAACAAATAACCTAACACGTGACACTTAACTAATCTTCTCCAAAGCTTCAATTGTTATGCCCCGGGTCTTGTGGAGGATAAGAAAGTGGAAAGAAGTTTTGTGACTGGAAATAAGCCATCAAGTTGTGATTGATAATATTGATGTCTTGACGCATAGTAACTATGTTGGTGTTCATGACATGTGCCAATAAAGTTAGCTCTCCAACATTTGAATCAATCACTCTCACTTGAAACTCTAAATCATCCATTATTTGTATTACATCATGTATGTCGACACTTTCCTCCTCTTCATCTATTTCTTGTGATGGTGGTGCATTAACAAGATTGTAATGTCTGGGTCCCTCCCTTGTAACCATACCAATGGCTTCCATCATCGAAAGATCAATCAAAGAATGTCCCTTGAGCTTTTTAAATGGTATGTTATCAGCATCAAAACCAATATAACAAGCTATGTTAGTAACCAATCCACCGGCCGTTTTAGTGGCTACATCCTTCAACTTGAGTGTTATTGCATGACACACATCCAATTTCACATTGTTACATATGCAATACAAAATGTTCAACTCAGTTATGGTTACTACAGAATCACCATCCTTCCTAGGGAACAATGAATGTGCCATCAACCTATATAATTACTGCAGAGCCGGTGATTGAATTCGAGATTCTTTCACTGACCTAGCTTCATAAAATCCACTTCGTTGCCCCGTAATCTTATTCTAAAATTCATGCCTATCATATTCAACCATAGCATCTTAATTTGCAGGAAAGTGAAACACATCATTTAACTCAAACAAACCCATACTATATTCTTCATTCCCCAATCGAAAAGTCACCATTAATGATTGTTCATCAAAATGGAATGAAGATAGAAATTCACAGGTAGGCCTAATATAAGTTGGGTATTGTAATAATACAAATGCTTCCCACCCCATTCTAGAGAGATACATTTGCACTTCATCCAACAAACCTATTGCTCTCAAAGAAGATGCACTCATATATTTATTTGGCATAATTTTTCTAGAAAGTAATTGCTCAAATTTCTTTCTTTGCCCCTCATAACTAAATTCAATATGGGTAGGAAAAGGTCTTACTATATGATCTTCATAACTACCACCCGGATTGGTAGAGCTTCCCCTATGTATCCTTTTTGATCTTGGCTTTACTTTCTTTATAGCATAAGTCTTCTTTCGTGGCTCTCTTTCCATGAGTGAGTGATGGATGAAGAACTTGCTAAGAGAGAAATTTCAGCTAGAGAGAAAGAATTTGTGTAGAGAATGAAGAAATTGAGATGTGTGGAAAGAGAAGAGAAGAAGGTGGTATTTATATAGAGGGAAGTGAAGATAAAAAATGATTAAAAATGGGGAATTAAAGAGTTGGGAATGTAAAAAGTATTTAAAGTTAAAGATTTCAATGTATTGAAAGTGGGAAGTGTTGGGAAATTAGGAAAGTAATGGAGAATTAAAGAACCCTAGATATTGAAAAGTAGAAGATGTTGGGAAAGTGAACAAGTTATGGGAAATTGAAGAATTTCAAATTTAACATGTGTTTTTAAAAGCACTTTGGTGACTTTTAGTGAAAAAAAATTGACAGTGCACACGCCCATGTGCATGGGTGTGTGCCTAGTATTGTCCCATTGTGGTAAGGCAGGCATGGGCATGCACATGGGAGTGCCTGACTTGCCTCTGTGCTTCCTCCTAGTGTCTCTAATGCACGGCCATACGCATGGCCGTGCCTGATTCAACTAATTTTTGTCCTAGTTTGGCACGATCATGCACATGGGCGTGCCAAATCTCAAAATTTTTATTCTATGCTTACAAATTAGGTTACATAACTAAGCAACAAGGTGTGCAACCTCTCTATTTGATCGAAACACGATAAACTCTAGGATTTAAACATACATCATGTAGTCACAATTGTTGAATTTGCACATAAATATACACTTACAACTTCTCATGCTCATCCTTTTCTTCAAATTCTTATTATTATCTCTAGAGCTACTGCTCTTCACTTCCTTCAAAACAGAATACAAAGAAAACTCAAAACATACGAACATAAAAACAAAGCAAATAAAAAAGAAAAAGAAAAAGAAAAAGAAAAACTTAGTTGAGCTCCCAAGAAGTGCTCTTTTAGGTCTATGAGCTTAGACCATCATGATCTTCAGAGTATTGAATCAACCAAAAAGGCTGATTGGCGAAAGTTCTCCAATGTGCCTCTATGGTAAATTTTCAGTCTTTTCCCATTAACTTTGAACTTTTCTCCTTGAGTGTTGTAAACTTCTATAGCTCCATAGGGGTAGACATGACTCACTATAAATGGTCTCGACCATCTAATCTTGAGCTTTCCTGGAAACAATCTGAGTCTGGAGTTGAATAGTACCACTTGGTCTCATTCTTGAAAACTCTTAATCTTCACCTTGGCATCATGCAATTTCTTTATACATTCTTTGTAAATTCTGGAGTTTTCATATGCTAACTCTCTTATCTCCTCTAATTCACTTAATTGTAAGAGTTTCTTTTCCACGACTTTCTTGCAATCATAATTCAAAGCCTTGATTGCCCAGTAAGCCTTATGCTTAATTTCAACAGGAAGATGACATGTTTTTTCATACACCAATCTATATGGAGACGTTCCAATAGGTGTCTTATAAGCTGTTCGATATGCCCATAAAGCACCATCGAACTTTCTTGCCCATACTTTTCTCGACTTGCTCACTGTTCTTTCAAGAATTCACTTCAACTCCCAATCACTTACTTCTACTTGTCCACTTGTTTGGTATGGTATGGAGTGGCTATCTTGTGTTTAACCCCATAACAAGCTAGCAATGCTTTTATATTTCTGTTACAAAAATGTGTTCCACCATCATTTATGATAGCTCGAGGCATTCCAAACCTAGCCAAAAGTTTGCTTAGGAATTTTCAAACTATTCTTGCATCATTTACTGCACAAGTTTGAGCTTCCACCCATTTGGACACATAATCTACATAAATAAGTATGTACTTATTTCCATCTGAAACAGGAAATGGCCCCATGAAATCTATGCCCCATACATCAAATATTTATACCTCAAGAATTCCCGATTGGAGCATTGCAACTGAGTACACACTTTCTAGCACCATAAAAGAGAGTAGGCCAATAGAACCCTACTTCAAGAACTTTTACAGCAGTTCTTTATGGACCAAAATGACCACCACTGACCATTCCATGATAATGCTGTAAAATTGAACTGGTTTCTTCATCTCCTACACATATTCTTATCAAACCATCATTGCATAGCTTCCAGAGATATAGATCATCCCACATATAATACTTGAAATTATGAATGAGCTTTTTCTTCTGTTGACTTTTGAATTCTTACAGAAATTTTCCATTGGATACAAAGTTAGCTATATCCGCAAACCATGGTATATTTAAACTTTAGATTGCTAACAACATCTCATCTGGAAATAGCTCCTGGATAGGTTTTTCCTCTTCATTGCCTTCTTACTCTAGCTTCAATCTTGAAAGATGATCAGCTACTATATTCTCTGATCTCTTCTTATCTTTAATTTCAATGTCGAACTCTTGTAAAAGCAGCACCCATCGTATGAGCCTTGGCTTTGAATCCTTCTTGTTCAAGAGGTATTTCAACACTGCATGATCTGTATACACAACAACTTTAGAACTAAGTAAGTAAGATCAAAATTTATCAAAAGTAAAAATTACTGCTAGCATCTCCTTCTCAGTTGTGGCATAATTTAGTTGTGCATCATTCAAGGCTCGACTTGTATAATAGATAAGATGAAGTTTATTCTCCTTTCTTTGGCCAAGTACAGCTCCTATTGCATAATCGCTTTTATCGCACGTTAATTCGAATGGAAGATTCCAATATGGCAAGACAACTATGGGAGCTGATATTAATACTTTTTTCAACCTATCAAAAGCCAATTTACAATCATTAGTAAAGTCAAAAGAAGAATCTTTCTTAAGTAATTTACAAAGAGGTTTAGAGATTTCTGAAAAATTCTTAATAAACCGCAATTCTGGATGGCCTAGGAAACTTCAAATTCCTTTGACATTTGTTGGGTATAGCAGCTTTTCAATGGTCTCCATTTTTGCTTTGTCCACTTCAATATCTTATGCTGAAATCTTATATCCAAGAATGATTCCTTCCTCTACCATAAAATAACACTTCTCCCAATTTAGCACAAAATTTATCTCTTCACACTGCGTAAGAACCTGCTCTAAATTCTTCAAACATCTTTCAAATAAGCTTCCATAGATTGAGACATCATCCATGAATACATCCATAATTTCTTCTACCAAATCTGAGAATATGGCCATCATGCATCTTTAAAAGGTTGCTGGAGCATTACACAATCCAACTGGCATCCTTCTATACGCAAAAGTTCCATAAGGACATGTGAATGTCATTTTCTCTTGATCCTCTGGAGCGATTGCTATCTGATTGTAGCTTGAATAACCATATATGAAACAGTAGAAAGTATGTCCTGCTATCCTTTCTAACATTTGATCAATAAATGGTAGTGAAAAGTGGTCCTTTCTAGTAGCTGAATTCAACTTCCTATTGTCAATACACACTCTCCATCCAGTCACTATTCTTGTAGAGATCTGCTTACCTTCCTCATTTTTCACCACAGTCATTCCTCCTTTCTTTAGAACACACTGGATCGGACTTACCCATGAAATATCTGAAATTGGATAAATAATCCCTACATCTAATATCTTGACTACCTATTTCTTCACCACTTCTTGTATGTTTAGATCTAGCCTCATTTACCTTTCAATGGTTGGCTTGTATCCATCTTCCATTAGAATTTTGTGCATATAATAAGATGGACTTATCCCTCTTATATCCAAAATTTGCCAACTAATTGCTCTTATTCTCCTTTTGAGCATCCTTATAAGTAAGTCTTCTTAGTTTTGGGTGAGTTTAGAAGATACAATCACAGGTAAAGTTTGGTTTTCTCCAAAAAAAGTATACCTCAAATATTGAGGTAAAGGTTTCAAATCTATATTTGGTGGTTTTATGGTTGATGGTGGTGTAGATTCAGTGTTCAGTAATTGAATTTGGGAAAAATGAGTTTAGTGTTTAAGGTAATCTTCATCTTAGAGGATTGTACCTGTATACACTTCTCAATATACTCCAATTCATCACACTTTGCCAACCTCCTCCATTGGACTTCAATTACACATTCATTCAAAACATCAACTCTAAAGCACAAATCATTATTAGAAGAACGTTTCATACCTTGATAGATATTGAACTTACAACTTTCCTCACCTACTCTTAGAGTCAAAGTTCCATCATATACATCAATAATTGCCTTGGCAGTGTAAAGGAAAGGCATACCAAGAATCAATGGAACATCTTCATCTTCCTCAAAGTTAAGAACGACAAAGTCCACTAGAAAAATAAATTTTTCAGCCCTTACTAGCACATATTGCACTATTCCTTTTAGTTCCTTTACTGTCCTATCTACCAGTTGTAGACGAATGTTTATTAGTCTCACTTCTTCAAGTCCCAATTTCCTATAAATAGACAAAGGCATAAGATTAATAGAAGCATCTGAATCACACAAAGATTTTTAAAATGATAAATTTCCAACAGAATATGTAATAGTAAGACTCTCTGATTTCTTCCTTTTTTAAGGAAGTTTATTTAAGATGATGGCATTGCACTCCTTTGTGAGTGTGACTGTCTCAAATTCCTATAAATTCTTTTTGTTGGAAATCAACTCCTTTAAGAACTTTGCATATTTTGGCATCTGAGCTAAATATTCTACAAAAGGAATATTGATATGGAGAGTCTTGAATCTTTTCAAGAATTTTGCAAATTACTGATCATACTCCTTTTTCTTCAACCATTGTGGGTATGGTACTGGAGGTTCGTATGGTTGAATTAGTAGTGACTTTACTTTTTCTTTGTTCTCCACCTTCACTTCTAGTTCTTCTAGTGTCTCAACCCTTTCATCATCCTGTTCTTTCTCTCCTTCATTCTTTTTTTTTCATACTCCATTGTTGCCTTAGGGGTTTGGATCTCTGTACCACTTCTCAAGATGATAGCCTTTACTTGCTCTTTTGGATTCTTCTCCGTATTGCTCGGTAATGTACTTTAATTCCTTGTTGACAAGGAATTTGCTAGCTGCCCCATTTGCACTTCTAGATTGTGAATAGAAAAAGAATGGATCATTTGCTCCATCCTCTTTTGAGCTTCATCTTTCTGGATCATCTTTGATGACATCACATATATGAATTTCTCCATCTTACTCTCCATTGAAGTTCCAGAGGATGACCCTTTGTCTTAGTGAAATTGAGGTTGAGGTTGTTGTGCATTCTGACCTCCAAATCCTAGTGGTGCTTGTAGTCTCTACTAGTTGTTTCCTTAATTGCTCAAAGAAAAATTTGGATGATTCCTTATGAGTGTGAAAAACATTTATTTTAAGCACTTTATTTTATTGCATTTTAGGCTTAGTAGTTGCATTATTAGTTAGTTTTTAGTTAATTTAGTTAGTTTTGTTATTTTATCTTAATTAGTAGGATTTAGTTATTTTTAGATAATTGCTTTTATATTTTATTTTATAGGATACATTAGGATGAAGATTGGATCAATTCTTGAAGTTTGGATAGGCTAAAGACTCAAGATAAGGAGTTATATACATTGGGGATAAGCATTGCCATGCTTAATTATTGCATGGCCATGCTTGAGAGTTATTTTTGGGCATGATACAGGTGGCACGGCCGTGCCAAAATCGAACACGGCCGTGCAAGGCACAAGGCTCAGCAACATGTTGTTTCTTGTACAGCCATGCCATTTTCTTGCGCACTCATGCCTGACTTATGTGGCAGCCAATGAGATGATAGTTTTCAGCTGAAGTTTAGATAGAAAGGGACTTATCTCTTAGTTTTTGATTAGATAGAGTTTGAAATGGGTTAGATTACCTTTCTTACTAGATTTTTAGGTCTATAAATAGGACCATTTCATTTTCATTTAAGGGTGGTTCTGTTTTTGTTCATATTCTTATTTTTGAGTCTTGTTCTTCTTTTTAGTTCTTGTTTTTGTTTTTGCTCATATTAGAATAGGATTTAGTTTTGAAGATTGAAGGACAAGCTTTCTCTACACCTTGGTGAAAAGAGTTTTTTTGTTTACATTTCTTATTATTTATTATGATTGAAATTGTTTTCTTCATTTCTTCTTCCTTTTCTTTTCTTTTTAATATGAGTGGCTAGATTCCTTTTTAGGGTTCTTATTCTGAATTGACCATGTACTTATTACGATTAATGTTAGGTTGTTAGTTTTAATTCATTAGTTATTATTGTACTTAATGTCATTTTGGGCCTGGCCAACCTAAGATTGAATTGATACTATAAATCTTGATTGAGAGATAGGTTCTGTAGGATTAGGCAATAACTTATTAATTGCTTAATTAGTTGAGAGATAGTTAAGTGGATTAATATTGATTAAAAGGTTGAGATTTAAAATTGGATTTAAAAAATATTAGGTTGGTGAGAGCTGGTAAACTTAGTATTAATTAACTTCCAATTAATCATAGGTTTCTCTGAGAGAAAAATCTCTGATTCCTAAGATCCTTTTAAAATGAATTAGGATTAAGTAAACCTAGTTAGTTAATCAATCTTTTGAAATGGTCAATAGAGAATAAGGAACCCTAGCCTTTACATTTTGAATTGAATTTGTGTTTTTCTTTATTTTGATTTAGTGTTAGTTTTTAAAGAATCCAAACTCTATTTTGTTGTTTAAACAAATAAACATAGTGATTATTTCAGTATTCAATTTTTCAATCTCTGTGGGATGATATTTTATTACTACTGGTTGCAATTCTGTATGCTTGCAGATTTACACACATTAAGTTTTTGGCGCCATTGCCAGGGATTGGCAAGGAATTGATATTGTAAGAAAATTATGTTGCTTGATTTAGACATTATTTTTAATTGTGGTACTGCAGTAATTTTTATTGTTTGATGCACATCACATGAAGTGCAAGCAAACAAGGACTTGAGTTGATACCACTTGATTTAGAGTTAGAGAAGATAGCTCGTGAAAAGAAGAAATAAATAGTCATATCTCGACAATTACCAAGCAAAATGGACTTAGGAGATGATGTAAAGAATGACCCGCCGAGGTAACAAGTTCTTCAAAATTCTCAGAATGGTCAGAGAACCATGCGAGATTTTGTGAGTCCTAATGTGCAGAGTGATCAAACACCAATTGTAAGGCCTGCAATAGCAGCAAACAACTTTAAAATCAAGCTGGAAATGATCTAGATGATCCAAAACTCACCATTCAATGGGCTACCACATAAGGATCCATTTGGTCATATGTCTAGATTCTTAGAGTACTGTTCAACCTTCAAGATGAATGGAGTATAGCCTGATACAATT
>CATIWO010295461.1:0-51966 GCA_949673435.1 Macaranga tanarius
AAGTTTCAGGAGTAGTGACTTTAGTGCGCGATGTCATATATCATGGTGCCAATGCCGAGTTAGCTTTCAAGGTTTCAGTAGCACCTATAGGCGCAGATGTACGAGTATCAGCTGTGCGAGAGGAGCATGAGGATAATGTCCATACGATTTTTTGCATCACGCATGCTACTTCGCTGGATGTGCAGGTCACCCTCTCTTGGGTGTGATGCAGTCAGGTGGATGCATCAGATTTTGGCCTTTTTGTCAGCAGCCATTATCTTACACCCCTAGTTGAGCGAGTCACCATAGTGACCTTTGAGCCATAGGGCTAGTCTTTTGTTGAGGGTTGATCTAGATTTGTGTTGCTGCTACTACTGCTGTATCTTTCACCTTTTTCTTTTTCGGACTGTGATCCGAGGATATGTAAACCCTGTATTATAAGTAACAGCATTTAGTACTCTGATTATATATTGATGTATATATTCATATTATGATGGATGATTAGCACTACGGTGCATGTGATGTATTGATATATATGGAATTGTGGTTGATCTTCGAAATATGTGATCAATGATGAAATGAATGGATGTAGTAACACTAAACAATATCCAATAAGGTTTTAATTTGTACGTGATTTAAATAGTGTTACTAGTTGTTTATATAACTTTACAAGCTCATTAAGCATGACAAATCAATTTATGAGGTGATTACTGTAGATAATTTTGTATTAATGGTTGTATGAAGGATGAGGTGTGACATAACTTATACTGAAAGCTTTTTTAGTTCTCTGATCTCTATGGCTTCTAAATTTTTTTAGTGGAAGCTTATACTTAAAGCTGTTCTAGTTCTCTAATCTCTATGACTTCTAATTTTTTTTTAGTGAAAGCTTAATTTTTAGTGGAAGACACAAATTCCTTTTTGTAGCTTTCAATTCTTTTTGCATCTATTTAGATTTTAGGCCTCAAATTCAATTATTTTTGGGATAACAATATTGTTAGTCCTATAAATTATATCATTTTTTTCAATTAAGTCCTACAAAAATTTTTTTTACAATTAAGTTCTATATGTTTTAAAAAAACTCTCCGTAAGTCCTATCCATTAGTTAAAATAATTTTTCGTTAGTCAACCCTAAAAATTAAACTTTTTTTTTACATTTCAATCCTAAAACTATAAAAATTTATCATTTTTGATATTTTAAATAAATTTATGACTTATTCTATTATTTAAATTTTATAATAACTATATAACTCACTAAAATAATTTCAAAAAAAATTAAAATTGAAAAATATTTTTCTTAAATTCTTATTTTATTAACAATGACAAATAAAATTAATTGAGTATTTTTAATTATTTGTAAATATAATTCAATTAATATATCTTAAATGAATAAATATTTTTATATTTGGATAAACTCAATTAGTTTTGTCAATATTATAATCTATGTTAGATTTTAACTAAATTTCAAATTCAATTGTATTTCAATTAGACAACTTAAAAATATATATATATTTTAAATTAGGCTATTTTGTATTAAATATTCGAAGAATAACATAATTTAATTAATAATTTTATTTGTTATTATAAAGTATAATTAATTTAAGATAAAATTGAAAATCTTTTATTATATTTTATATTAAATTAATTATATTTTATTATAACAATTAAAATTATTAATTAAAATGTGTTCACTTATTTTATTATTCAAATATTTCTTATAAAATAGCTTAATTTAAATATTAAGATTATTTAATTAGTTTTCTTTATCATTGTTAACAACTAACAATTTAAGAAAAAATATATTTTTATTTTTATTTTTTAAAAAATTATTTTAATGAGTTATATAGTGATTATGAAAGTTAAATATAATAAAACAAGTTATATATAAAAATAAAAATATTATTTATTTAAAATATAAAAAATAATAGTTTTTTTATAATCTTAGGACTAAAATGTAAAAAAAGTTTGATTTTAGGATTTGACTAACGAAAAATTACTTTGACTAATGAATAGTGCTAATGGAAAGTCTTTTTAAAACTTATAGAACTTAATTGTGAAAAATTTTTGTTGTAGCCTTGTAGGACTTAACTGAAAAAATGATATAATTTATAGGACTATCACTATTATTATTCCATTATTTTTTGTATGTGTATATTTAGGCCTCCATTATTTTTTATACACTGCTTACATACACATGGTGATGGTATCTATAAGTTTTGAACAATTCATGGATTTAGCCCATTATAGTGTTTAATTTTTAATTTCATAGTCATGTTTATTTATTTTTGGCCCAAACCTAAATAAGGCCCAATCTAATTCAACCGAATTATCGAACTGAAATTAATGACTATATTCAATCCACCAAACCGATACATTCATTGTATATTTCGGCTCAGTTCGGTATAAATTTTATCTCTTCAAAAACCAAATTGAAATTGAATTTTTTCTGCCGAAACGAACTGACCGATGCACAACCCTAGTAACAACAACCATAATAATATTGGTACCTCGATACTGCATACAGAGGATAAGTAAATTGGTAAAAACACAAGTCAAAATATGTAGTGGAAAAATTTGACACCCCGAATGATAAACCGGAAAAGTAATCCACCAATCTCAACCAAATAATGAACATGATAAAATCTATTTTATAGATCAAATAGAGGACCTTAACTGTTGAGAAGGCCAAATCAAAACTTTAAAAAATATATTTTAAAGTGTCTATAAATTTTACCTGCAAATGTCTATATTTTTAGAGACAAATCTATTTTACCAATTTTTTCTCCGAGATAAGACCTTTTCTACAGGTTACACTTACTCCGACGAAGAATTTTCCACATATGATAGATACAGTGAAAAAGTACTGTCAGGTCAACAAAAAGCAACAACTTACATAATTACATGTAATAGTGTCATGTAGTTAAACCGACTGGAAGTATATATGAATAGTCGTTGACAACCCATGGCTGAATGAGCAGCTTATAAGAAGTCGGCTGAATACGGTGGTTCACCGTTCACCTTTACTTCTGGGTCCTTTTTAAGCGGCATTCGAAGTCTCGTGAACTGCACTTGAAGCATCAACATGAACCTAAGTACGTACACCATTTTGTCACTAGTCATGTTTATAGCACACTCGCCATTGGACTCCACAGTAATCCTATTCCTTGTGAAGTGTGAACACATATTTAATTGTATGACATAATAAGAATGTATATATTGCTTCATTATGTAAAGTGAAACTTGCTCCATGTGAAGTGATGGATGGTAAAAATTAATAAAAATGGTATGTTAATTTGTATACTTAAACGAATTAATATATTAATAAAATTATAATCATCTAATATCTTCTTAAAATTATGATTTTAAATGATAAAATAAAGTTACATTGTGTTGAAATCAATAATTTAGAACTTAGTATTTTATGGTTTTACTCGATTATATTATTTACAAATATATATTTTTTTTTTGAACGAGAAGACTTACTGTAGCTGAGTACTCATCTAGACAATTGCTTAATTATATATTATTGTATACATACAATTCTTAGCAAATGCATATAAATAAATTTTTGAAAACTTTTATGTAGAATGTAAAATTGAGTTTACAAATCAGCCTTTGATAGTCTTTCTCTCAACCTTTACTGTTCATCGTCTTCTTTCTTCTTGTTGTCCCGGATCTGGGTGGTTTTTGGTCCTTCTAGGACCAAAAATCACCCAACTCCTTTAATTCTCTTGTGCTTTTGTGTGATTCAATAATTTTCTGCTATGTTTAATTGTTGGTTTGCTAGGTTTTTCTTCCGGCTAATCTCTTTCTAATGAGTTTTGTACCGCTAGGTTTCAAAATCAAATCTGGACATGGCTGCTTTCTTCAAGCTTGATCCCATCCAAAGGCAACCACAGACTCAGTTTGTTCTAGTTTGTGCAACTGGGTATCACGCACAAATCTGGCCAAGAGCATTAGGCCACAGGCTGCAAAGACTTCATGTCAATCGCTCGCTTGATTGCTGCGAATCTACCAGCACTGGTGGAGTAGTGTTTGTTTGTTTGCTTGTTTTTGGATCATTGTAGTGTTTGTTTGTTTTTGCAGTGTTTGTTTGTTTGTTGGTTTTACAAATTGCAACTATTAGGGTCACTCTGTTAGTTTGTTTGTTTTTGCTTCTTAGTTAGTGTTATATTAGTAGTGTTTGTTAGTTTTGTAGTTAGCTTTGTTGTAGGTTTCTGGTTTCCAAAATCTACCTCCAATGGTCATGGATTGTTATTCATCTCCTTGTCAGTGGATGAAGTTGGTCTTGTCTGTAAGTGGTTTCCGATTTGGAAATCCCTGTGCTAAGGGGGATTAGTTGTGGTCAAGTTGTTGTGCTTCGTTTGAAATGTTTCGCTTCCAGGATACTTTGCCTTTGGTAGTGGTTCTGTGTTGTATTGTTGTTGTATCCTTTACCTTTTTGGAATACAATAGTTAATTGACAAAAAAAAAAAAAAAAAAAAAAATGAGTTCACAGAATTGCCATAAATTTTAGAGTAGAAAAGCCTTTTTGCCGATCGCGCGCGTGTGTGTGTGTGATGGTTGAGCACTCAAACCTTAGAGGCATATATATCCGATTTCTATTCCAATAAAGTAAAGAACTGCTCAGGCATTTTTCCTTTTGCTTCTCCAAAACATTTTGCATAAAATACATCCTCTCTTATATTCTCATTGTAGCAAAGCTATGCAAGAAAACAAGATCATTTAGAACTAATTTCAATTATATATATATACACACACACACACACAATTCCTGAGACTTTGAGCAATTAATAAGACCAGTAAAGAAACACATGTACCCAAATGTGTACCTAAAGCTTCATGAAATCAATTTCCTTCCCACTGGTGCAAGCACTTGTATCATTTATCCTCCATCATTGCTTCATTTTGTACTTTAGTTCTGTTGCTTTCTTCTCCATATTCTTCTGTTTTGTACTCTTTCCAGGAATAGCTTCATCCACTTCAAGCAACTCCTGCAGCTCCAAATAATTTCAAGGGCCATAAGTTGAGCCTAACTTTTTAGATTTCAGCCAGAAACAGCTAATTAGACATAGAACACACGAGCACCAGCTACCTTTGCAAATAAGTGAAACCTACATGAGTACTACACACTTGATTCCTTCTGCTCAACATGAAAGAGTACTGATACATGTATAGACCGTGCTCAATAATTTCTCTCAGCTTTAGCTCATTGACCAGCCAAACTAAGGATGAATATGTGCAAGTATTATTGTTTTGGTTGCATCATACCGGCTGAGTTTGGGCCTAAAATTATAGAATTAACCCAACACCCAGAATACTTATCGAAGTCAACTTATCAGCTAATTGAATCATCAGTCATGAACAAATATAGTTCAGAGTAACTACTACATGCTGTTACTTGCAACTGTCCACACATATCATGGTTAAGAGGTCTTTACTGGCAAATATAGCATTTTGCGCCTCTAATATCTTTGTAACGAAATCTCCAAAAAAAGAAAGAAAAAAGAAAAAAAAAACTCCTCTTTATCAATTAAGAACTAGACAATGTCTAAACAAGCTGACATTCTATATCAAAGAACAGAGGCTGATCAATTTTGCACAGCAACTATACTTTTCATTAGCTACAATTACACTGCAGTATGACCGCAAACATGACAGAGTCGATACCATGTATTTTTTTCTTCATTTCAAGTTTGATGACAGAGAGAACATGGTGCTTGACAGAGGTGAATGTTTAAAAGGAAAAGAAGCAATGCACAATATTGACAGACTACATCGTGCACTGCACGCACATTAGCAACAAAAGCCTAGCCAAGAGGGGGGAAAAAAAGAATGTATTATAATTTACAAAGAAAAATGCCTCTATATTGAGAAGAGGAATTCTGCCATTCTATAGCCTAACAAACAAAGCTTCTGGTGAAACAAGTCAAGATGCAGAGACACGATCTCTCTTCAGCAATTCCTAGAAAAAGTATACATCAAAAGGATTATTAGTTCATTACTGTCAAAACAACTTATCCAATAATATTTTATTTTCTCATCTGCACTTTTAACATGTGTTACCAGTTTAGTAGCAGTAATTGACAAACGCTGCCTTTCTTTTTTCTCACGTCGACATTCTCCACACCAGCTCGAAAAATCCTTTTGATATTTCTTCAGCTCTCGAAAGACCGAACTGAAATGGGGAAAATTTTGTTCTCAATACCATTATTGATAAACTATAAAGCATAAACAACAAATTGGTTGACAATTCCCCAATTCGTATTTGCCAAAGAAACAAACCAAGACAATACCAATTATGTACATGCCCTTGTTCTTCTTTTAATTGCTAATTGTCTGACAAAAAGCAAATTGTCAAACCCCGAAACCTAATCAGACTGTTAACAGCTATAGTATTTATTTATATTTATTGGATTTCTCGAGTTCCAAGGATTTAGCTTGTCATTCACTGGACTGTATTAAAGTACACAATCAAACCAGTTCAATCACTATCCAAATGTAAAGACCAATACTGAAGTGGATTTCCTTTCATGAAAGGAAGGATAATTAAAGCCCGCATGCAAAGTTTGAAAGGGAGAGAGAGAGATATACCTTCTACACCACAAAATTAAGTTGACCCGACGTCCAGAAGTTGTAGCTCTGGCACCATGCCGATGGCGACCACGATGAAGAACAGCATGCCCTTGAACATGGACATAGTCTAAAATTTCCTATAGATGTGTGATAATTGAACACCCATTAGATGAGTGTTTAGTTATTGAAAATGACTATTTGCAACCACCATAGTCTTTTGGCATCACAAAGAATTGACAAAAGAAGAGAACTTTTGGTACATCCAAGTTTTCCATAAATTTTGCAATTTGAATGGAACTAAAAGACTCATAATTGCCAGAAATAGAGTTGGGTCTTAGACTTTTCTGATAGATAAGCATAGAACTTTGCCTTTCTGTTCGAAGAAAAGATATATCTAACCCATTATTTATACCCTTTTCTAGTTCAGAACATTTATTGAAGCATTATCTTATAAGTTGTTATACATTTAATTTTAAAACAGTAATTATAAAAAGTTTAAAATTTATTTGACAAATAACCACATAGATAATCTACCATATGTAAGGGAAAAAATGTCCAATAAAATTGTGGCCTCATTAAAAAAAAAAATTAACAAAAAAAATGTAGCATTCTAGGAATTAGTCTTGAATCAACATACCTCTGGTTGGGTTTCAGTATTCACATGTTTATCACACCGTACGCCACGAAAGAACAAATCTCCACCAGCAAATTGCTTACTCAAGCAAACATTCAAGGTAACTTCTGAATCATCCACATGGAAACCTAGAAAGAAAATCAGTTGAGGTCTCACAAAAGCTTATAAAGATTTATTTATAAAAGCTGAAGTAAAAAAGCAGTCAAACAGAAAAGAGCAAAATTGCAGTTTGCACCAGTAGGCAGTAACTAAAGGGAATGGTGAAAATTTAAAAGTCCCCTGAATCCAGAAAATAAAACTGTTGACAGAAATAAATAACATTACCATCCATTCAAAAACCAATGTCAATGTTATCCTTGAATCTTGATCTAAAACTTTCACCAAAAAAAAAAAAAGTTGTAAAAATGAAAGAAAATGTATTTCACACAGTGCAATCAAAACAAAAGAATCAAAAGCAAGTTCGGAAAGAAGATTAAGTCTTCACATCCATTTAGTTTCCAATATTGAACATTTTTAATAAGCTAAATAAAATTATCAATTCATAGTAACCAATGGCAAAAAAAAAAAAAAAGATTCAAGCATGAACCTACCAAGTTCAACGTCCCTGTCCACTCCATATTCGACAACAAAACCATGATGAGAATCCAGTGTTAATCCACCAACCTCAGGAAAGAACACTACATGGAAAATCGACCATAAGAAAGTGAGGCTTCACAATAATTAATGAAATTATTTTACGCTCTCATTCCCTAACTGAATTGAGATACATACATTTCGACATGGGCCGTATATATTCGTCCATCAATCTGTCAAGCATATTTTCAAGGCCAAAGTCATCAAGAACAGCACCATAATTATTCATTGTGTTTGGGCGCATTATCCTGAATTTCGTCTCATGAACCCATCTTTCGAAGTTTTCCACCTAGGCAATCAGAACCTGATAAGAAAATATACAAACTAAAGCACAGGCAGAATTGTTTTATTGACATAACAAACAACAAGAATAAGATAATACCTCAGATACCAACATTTCACAAAAATTTGGCTGAAGCATTTCAAATACATAAACTCCTGGTGTGGGTTCAACCAATATTTTTCTAAAACTCTCCTCTGTGTTTTCATTGATTGCTTTTAGAAATGAAGGTACAAAGAAGTTTGCAGCACTCACAGAATACAGCTCCCTATGTAGAGGCTGCAAAAAGGAGAAAACAGTCAAGAAAGAAGCAAAGGAATATTGTTAAAACCCACATGCTACAAGCAAAATTTGAAAAAAAAATCCAAATAGTTAATTTCAGATAAAGATCTCATTTATTTAAGAAAGTTAATTCTTCTCCTACCATTGTAGCTATAGTTACTATTAGAATCCCAAAATATCTGCTATTGTAATACAATGACTAAAGGCATGCGTGAGTAGCAGGCTGAAAGACAGAAAAAACCTATCCAGCTATAACAGCATCAGCAGCAACCTTTCAAGTTACAGGTTTACACCAAAACAAGCAATTCTAGGTATGATATAAATCCAATGCTGAAACATTAATATTTGAAAACCAGAAGCTGCAAAATTTTCTGAAAATTACAAAACAAATTCTGGCCCTCTATCAAACTCTGATTGTGGAATTACCTGATAGTTTGATATAATCCTCTGCCTATATTCTCTATGCTTTTGTATCTGCCAGTTTGCAACCAAAAAAATAAAAGGTAAGTAACACAAAACAATATGATAAATACAATAATTAGCAAATAAAAACAAATCACTCCACGAGCACACTTTACATCTAATTTAAGCATATTCAAATGCTGAATTTCACAATTTTCATAATACTTAACATAAAACTAAAAATTAAGAAACTAATAATTGAATTTTATATATATAATTCCAACTCAAATCCTCAATCAGATGCATAAATTAACACAGAAAAATCTCTACTCCAAATTTAATAAAAATTTCATTTCCATTACACACTTTGCTATCCACTAACAATACAATATAAACACATACACGGAACAGAAGAGTACGTAGATACGCAAGCATATACGTACAAATAATGTATAATTACACGTATAAAAATACTTAAAACGTAAAAAAAGAAAATGCATACGCGAGTGCGTTCACCCTCAGGAGAGTAGCGGACGAGAATGTCCTTCATGAACTGGACTTTGGAGTCGCGTGATAAATTAAGCATCGACGGAGGTAAGTACCGCTCCAGCGAGCTGAACAGAAGAGGACTGAAATCATCAGATTGCAGGTCATCGTAGCTATCCGGATTGTGATCGGAGCTAGGGTTTAATCTTAGCCTCTGCGTTGGCAATACGACGCCGTTTCCGTTTCCGTTTCCGCTTCCGCTAGTTTTTTTATGTGCGTCCATTGACATTGTGTTTAATTTGTTGAATTTTGGTATATCACAAAGGAAACAGAGGTTGTTCTAGTGGATAATTAGCATATTGATTGGTTTTTATCAGCTTTTGTTATTGTTACGAGTTAGAAGATGATGGAATTAGGGTTTTGTTGAAGGAGATGTAAAGAAGAGCAAATATGGAAGAAGAAGAAGAAGGTGGTTTGTGTCGCAGGTTAGGGTTTGTTGTCTCTGTTAAACAGTTTGTCATACTGCTTTGGGTGGGACCCATATTGCCAGCTAGTCACTAACATGGCAATGACGGCTCCATGGATACCATCGGCCTCCCTGCTTCCTCATCCCATCCAAATCTAACAAAAAGGTACCCTCGTAAACTTGGACGCGATGGTCAATTAATTCAAAAATTAATTTTGTTTTGCCAATTATTTCACCAACTTAATAAATTTAGCCAACTAGCCTAAATTTATTTTTTTAAAAAAATTATTTCAGTCCAAAACAACTTTTTAAAATTATTTCACCATAAAACTTTTATACATTAACTAATTAGATTCAATCTACCAAATTTTAGAATATATAAAATATGAACTAGTAAAAAATTATTTTTTATTTTTTATTTTTTAGAAATTAATATTCATTTAAAAAATAACAAATTAAAATAAAGGAAAATATAATTACATAAATTTAAATTAAAATGAACAACTATTTTTTAAAATTAAAAATTAAATTACATCTATTTAACTTTTTAATTATGATCAAATAGTGCTCATGTATATAGTTAAATAATTATGAAAGTAGTTTTAATAAATTATTAAATTTAATTTTATTTAGTTTTTCATTTTAGATATTGAGATATAAAAAAAAAGAGTAAAAATAAAAGATTGAAAACATAAAAAATTTCAAATATATGTAAATTAAAACATATTATTTTTGAAATTTTTAATTTAAAATTCTATAATTTAGTTAAATTTAAGTCATATATTCACCTGAAAAAATATAAAAAAATTTTAAAAAATACTTAAATTAAAAAAAAATTGAAATTTTAATTTTTAAAATTATATGTTTTGTATATTTTTAAATTCGATATAAACTGAACCTAATTATTAATTTATAAAATATTTTGGATAAATTAATGTTTATACCCAAATATAAATTTTTGGCCCATTGTTAAAATTAAGGCCTAATGTGAGCCAATTGCATTAAGTCCAGCCCATTCGGTGTTGCTTGGAGAGGAAAATTATTGAGCTGGAGGAAAAGCTTCTAAATGTAAGCAGAGGCACTGAAGAGTTGGAGGAAATTCAAGGAGCAAGTTTGGAGGAATTAAAGCTAAAGAACCTTCAAGAAGATACTGGAGAAATCAAGAATTGAAGATTTGGTGAAGAATTCAATTGTTGGCTTAGCAGGAAAGGAAGAAAATTTCAGAAGGGGCTAGAGGTAGCTGGAGGAAATGCAAGGGATACAGAAGTTATAGAATTTATGAGAGCAATTGTTGAAGAATTAAAGGAACTCAACTTCTGTAGCAAGGTGAAAAATTATGAGACTACGCTTCTGCACCAATAAACTGAGCTATAAAAGGAAGGCAAGTAGCATGGAATCCGACATATCCAACATCAACACACAACAATAAAAAACACAATCAATCCAATCAACATTAACAACAATCAATCAGTAAATCAATATTCAAATCCAAATTTTATCATTTCCTTTAGCTTATAGCATTTTTACGCTTTCATTACAGAAAAATTTGTATTACTGCTATCTTAATACAATTTCAAATTTATTTAAGCTTATTGTCATTCTTTTTATTATACCTCCAGCAGAATTTTAATTTTCTTAAAGTATATTTTCATTACCTCCAGTATAATTTTAATTTGCTCAAAGTGTACTTTTATTACCTCAAGCCTGTTTTTAATTTTCTCAAAGCGCACTGTTATTACCTCAAGCCTATTTCCAATTACCTCAAGCATACTTTCATTACCTCTAGCATTACATTTAGCATTACCTTTAGCTCATTTATCATTTCCTCTAGCAAATTATCATTACATCCAGTCATCAATTTACCATTTACAATCAAATACAATCTTTTACATCCTTGAAACTCAAACAAATTGTGGTAAAGGTGTTTAAGAATCCACACTCATTTGAAAGAAGTCAGTAATTATCAAATCACACCAATAAGCTTTTGGCACGCTCGGTGAGACACAACATCCAGTTTGCCAAAAATTTGTACAAACAATTAATTAAAAATAATAAAATTTCAAATAAATTTAACTTTATTTTTTTATCAAAAAAAATTTATATCTTGCATTTTTTAATGTGGGAAGGTCATATTGTTATTTATTTTTATCTAATTCACTTAAAATATTTTATAAATTAGTAATTAGATTCAATTTTTATCACATTTAAAAATAATATAAAATGAATAATTTTAATAATTAAAGTCTTAATTTTTTTAAATAATAATTTTTCTATATTTCTTTATATATACTTAAAATTTTAATGCTCTCAATTATATAGATGCAATTTAATTTTTTAATTTTTAATTTTGAAAATAATAGATAATTGTTTTAGAAAAATTAAAAAATAAACTATATTTTATTTTTAAAATTTTCATTTTATTTTTAAAATTTTATTTATTTATTCAAGGTAGTTATATGATTTATATTAAACTAAATAGAAAAATTTTAAAATTAAATAAAAATAGTATTTTATAATTCACATGTATTAAAAAAATTTATATTTTCAAACTTTTATTTTTATTCACCTATTTTTTATATTTTTTTAATATCTATATTTCTAAAATTAAAAAATTTAAAATTAAATTTAATAATTTTTAGAACTACATCCATAATTATTTAATTGTATACAAGAGCATTATTCAATCATAATTAAAAATGTTAAATAGATGCAATTTAAATTTTTAATTTTTAGTTTTCAAAAATAATTGATCATTTTAATTTAATTTCAAGTAAAAATTTAAAAATTAATTATATTTTTCTATATTTATATGTTTTTAAGTTTTTAATTTATTTTTTAAATTGTATATTCATTCCTAAAAATAAAAATTTTAAAGTTAATTTCTATTAATTAATGTCTTATATTTTTTAAAATTTGATAAATTCAATCTAATTAGTCAATGTATAAAAAGTTTTGGGTTGAATTAGTTAAGAAAATGTGTTTTGGACAGAATTAACTTTTTTTTAAAAAAAAATCAAATGGTAAGATAATTAGCCAGAAAGTTAGTTTATGGGCTAATTGACCAT
Source organism: Macaranga tanarius (assembly GCA_949673435.1). Lineage (NCBI taxonomy): Eukaryota > Viridiplantae > Streptophyta > Magnoliopsida > Malpighiales > Euphorbiaceae > Macaranga > Macaranga tanarius. The sequence continues at coordinate 12,801 of CATIWO010295461.1, forward strand.
CGCGTCAAAGTTCAGGAGGTAAATTTATACTTCAGCAAAATTAAGTCGAATCCAGAGTTTTTCAAGATTGAATTTAAAAACTCTAAAATTAGGGTTGTAAACGGGTCAGAGTAGCTTAGAGAATGCAAAAATTCTCTAGACCCAATCCAAAAATTAGAGAATTTTTAAAAAAATTCTCCAAATCCAACTCTGAAAACTTAAATCATTGTCTCGAATTGCTCCGAATATTTGAAGCAATTCAAAGCGGAGATTTAAACCAATTGAAGATTCTAAAACGGTTTGAAGTAAAATTAAAATTTGGAGATTTATATTAATTTTTTAGTTTATATATTTAAAATTAATATTTAAGAAATTCATAATAAATAAATTATATACTTTCTGTTATATTAAATATATTATATTTAATAATAGTACTATTTTTCATAAATTTTATTTTTAAGTTTTATTTAAATATTGATATTTAATAATTTTATAATTTGAACATACAATATAAGATGACTATATATTTTACAATAAAAATTTTATTTGTAAATTTAAATTTTATTTTACAATTTAAGCATATATTGAAAATTAAATAAAAAAGATTAAATTGATGAGTTTTTTTTTTATTTTAAACAATTAATTAGTATTTAAAATATCAAATATTATACATTAAGTCAATATTTAATAGCAAATTGTCAATAATAAATTATTTATATATAATTAATTATTAAGATAGTATTAAATTTTATTTGTAATAAATAATTTCAGATTTCTAATATTATCAAGTATTGATTATCAACTTTATACTGTATCATCAAATAATAAAAGATAATAATTATTAGTGAAATTATATGTATCGGCTCTAGTTTTGGTTCTTCGGTTCGATGAAATTCAGAATAATTCGGTTTGATTTTTAGTTTGGAAAACTTATAATCCGGACCAGCCCAATAAAATTTTTTGAGTGGTTTGGTTTGAAAAAAGTCAAAAGATCAATGAATATTTTTAGTTATAGAGATTTTCAATTTAGGTTTTCTGGATGGTTCGGGTTCTTTAAGACCTACACACAACCCTATTTAAAATGACATGAATATTATAGAATTGAATTCAAATTTCAGCTATTTAAGTTGTCAGATAATTCAATTTAAAGTTAATAAGTATGGTTTGATTAATCGAATTATAGAGTAAAATTTTAAATCAAATTATATAACATAGTTTGAAAAAATTTATAATTATTAGAATGGATATTATATTAGTTATCAATTAAATGGTTAGTCTATTAAATTGGTTCAGTTATATGAATTTTTAATTTATAATAAATTTTGTTGCAAAGTGCATATTATACTAGTTATCTAATTTATTGGTTAATTTATTAAATCGGTTTAGTTATATGAATTAAAATTTTTTTTATTCATAATAATTTTTATTGACAAGTATTAAATTCAACATAAATGATACATGCATGCTTCTTATTTAAAAATATAGAAAAATTCATAATTTTTTTATATTAAATTATGAAACTATGAATAATCATTTTAATAAAAGTTAGACTAGTTGAAACTTATTTTTCCATTAATTAAATATCTAATAAAATTCTTTGATGTGAATTATAAGTGATAGAGTAATTTTATATTCAATCACTGTAGGATATATATAATCATCATTATCTTTAGATAAAAAAATTTAATACATAATTTTATTTTTATTTTATAATATTTATAGTTTAGTTGACCAACTAATTTAAATAATTTTTATATAATTGTTTTACTAAATTACAAATTTAAACTAACTTACTGTTTACTAAAGTAGTTTTAAGAACTTAAAAAAAAAAAAAAAAAAAAGTAGTTTTTAGAACCGAACTAAAATAGAATTCACCAGTGTAGTTAACCTTTTTATTCATACTGATTTTTCAATAGTTGATCGGTTGATTTGTTTTTAAATTTTATTTGCTCATTTCTATTTAAACTTTATAATATTTGACTGAAACAAACTCATAAGTTGAATTAAACTTTTACTTATTTATTATTTATTATTTTTTATTTAATAGAATTATATAAATATTTACCAAATCAAATTGAGTTTGGGTATGAGTCGAATGTAAATATTTTCAAAACTTTTGTATTTTAAATTTTTATCATTTTATATAATTAATCAAGTTAAATTGAATCAAGTTTAAATATAAAAATTATCCACTTAAGTGAAGTTTAAAATTCCAAATTTTAAAATTGACTTGATGTCAGTTGATAGTGGTATAACTCCATTTGATTCAATTACACTCTTAATTTCAGTGTTTGACAGAGGTGAGGTGAGTATAAATCACAAATGTTTAGAATTTAGAACTTTTGAATCATCTTAAATATTGAAAATTTAAAATTAAAATTATTTAAACAATAATACAAAATTAATTATAAATCTATAATGTATGAATTAAAAATTATTATATATATTTTTTATTTAATTATTAGAGGCATGCAATAAAAGAGTTTAAATGCTCAACAAGTGTCCTTTCTCAATAAAATTTGTTTCATTCAAATGGAATTAAAATGAGAAACTTACGATAATTTGACTCGGGTATAATTATAAATATGGTAACCTTTTTTTAATATAATTATATTTATTATAGTTCAAATTTAAAATATTTAAATAAGTACAAGCTTTTTGAGCTAATTTCAACCATTGTTGGTTAAGATGGTTCAATTTTAATACTATGGGGGTAAGGCACTTATGAAGAATCATGAGTCAGGAAATAAAATATTCACTAAACCCTTAGAATGAGTAAAGTTGCCAATGAGGTCTAGATCAAATGGTATAGACAGAGGTCCTGAGGTCCCAAGTTCAAATCATAGGGGCATAGTCAAGCACTTTATGTGCTTGCCAAGCCCCTTTAGGTATGAATATGTATTTGCTTATAATGTATTGTAATATTTAGTTGTTATAGTTGAGTAATAGTGAGTAATAGTTAATCAAAGTGTTATAAGTACCCATTACGGGGTTGTATCTGGAAAAAAAAAAAAAAAGTAAAGTTGACTATGAAAAGCCTTCCAAAAGGATGCTGGCGAGATTAATTAGCGCACACAAATTGCTCGGTGTGGCTATAAAACATTTATGAAGAATTAAATATTGGGAATATGTACAAATATGACCCTGAACTTATACTCGAAGTTCGCATTGGACTTTAATATTTTTTTTTACCAATTTGAACCTTAATCTAGTAAAATGCTGTTATATTAGATCATTCTTTAAAATATTGGACTATTCTTTAAAAAAATTTTATAATTAAGTTCTAAAAATTAAATAAAAATTTAACTTTAACACTAATTAATAAAAATCAGTTTCAATAACAATAAGAATTGATGAAATTACTTTCAAAACATATATATATACGATATTTCTAAATTTTTTAAAGATTATTAAATTTATAAAAATATAATTTTAAATTTTTAACAATTTAAAGAAAAGTTAAAATATTTTTTTATAGATCTAAAAATTTTCAAAAAATTTTAAAATTTTACAGTCAAGTGATATGTATTTAAAAAAAAAAGAATTAAAAATTTTCTATACACTTATTAAGTTTTTTTAAATTTTTTTAAATTTTGAAATTATTAAAATTTTCTATAGATTTAAAAATTTAATAAGTATACAAAAAATTTTAATTTATTTTTTTGAATACATATTAATTGATTGTAAAATTTTTGAAAATTTTTAGGTTTATAAAAAAATATTTAAACTTTTCTTTAAATTTTTAGAAATTTTAAAATTATATTTTTATAAATTTAATATTCTTTAAAAAATTTAGAAACATCGTATATATATGTTTTGAAAGTAATTTCATCAATTCTTATTGTTATTGGAATTAATTTTCATTAATTAGTGTTAAAGTTAAATTTTTATTTAATTTTTAGGACTTAATTACAACAATTCTTTAAAGAAATATTTTAAATAAGGGTCCAATATGACCACATTTTACTAGATTAAGGTTCAAATTGGCAAAAAAAAAAATATATATTAAGGTCCAATGCGAACTTTGGGTATAAGTTCAAGGTTATATTTATACCTTATCCCTTAAATATTTATGTTTTATTCTTATTCAATAAGCTCAAGTGAATCGTGCTCTCCATGATAGATAATAATTAACTCCTTAATATTCATAATAAAAATAATAAGATAAATTTTTATTAATATTAATGGATGGTAATTATTTATAATTTCAAATTTAAAATTTTTCAAATTCTTATAAATGATAAAATTAATCAAATCAACCCTAATTGATATTTATGTTTTTCTTTTATTTAAATTTTAGGAAGAGTACAATGTTATTTTATGTGATTTCGCCTTATAGCAAAATTAATTTTGTAATTTTTTACGATATTTAAGTATTTGTGTTTTATATTTCATACATTTTAGTATATTTCTAAATAATATCATTCAAAATGTATATTTTAATATTAAAATAATATAAATTTTTAATAAAAATCATATATTGATTTATATAATATTTAACTGATTACAACGAACTCACAATAAATTATGTTTAGATGTACTTTTAATTTCATTATGAATAAAAGAAATAGTTTTTAAAAATAAATTTTTAAAATTTTTAAAAATAATTATTTAATTAAATTTATCATAAATTTGAAGGGATTGATTGCATACAACCGGATGTAGTGGAAGTATGTGGTGAGCACAAATTTGGATTGGGTATATTTCAAAAAAAATTTCAACATGCAATTCTTGCATGACAGTAAGAATCCCAAAAAACCCAAAACTACATCATAAAAATTCTTACATGACTAAAAAACATTTATCAATGAACAACATTTTTAATCAATTGCAACATAAATCATCAAGCAAGCTATATAAGGTTTTGTAACACTTACAAACTTCAAATATTGGTAGCATGCTCGACAAGTTTTTTGTTGAGATTGATGTGAATCCACTAGCTCAAAACTCCTCAAATGTGAAGCCACTAGCTTGAAACACATAAACCACACCAAGATGACTTTAAGCTCAATAGAAGATCTACCTACAAGCTCCCTTTTTTGGTGACCCAAATCAACTTGCTAGAAATTCCTGCAAACTTGAATGTGTAGGGCTTTGTAGCAATCTCCAATGGATGTCTAGGATGGATGTATACTTGTACAACTCTTGTACAACAATTGCCCTTTTTTATTTAAGAGCTCACAACACTTGTGATTTAGTCACTCTTTACACTTAGCTAAAAGAATAAGAAAAAGAAGAAGATAACTCAACTCTTGTAAACTCACTCTATCTTTTCTCTCTAATTTCGTGTAAGAATGAAGAACTCTCTAATGTGCATTAGTTGGTTATCTTCACAAAACCCACTAACTAAAGGCATACATATGACACTAGCTTTGAGTGTCTCATACTCAAGCTTCATGCATGCATACCTTTGAGTGTCTCACACTCAAACTTCATGCATGCATACCTTTGAGTGTCTCACTCTCAAGCTTCATGTATACATCTCTTTGAGTATCTCACACTTAAACTATATGCATGGATAATTTTTTACTTAGGTGGCAATGTTTTTGAATAAATAGGATTAGTTTGGTTACAAGAATAATCTTAGCCTTTGACTTTATTAACTCTTAATAAGTTAGTCTAAGGTCTTGAGCTTGTTTAACTCTTAAACAAGCCCCATATAAACCAAACTAATTAAAACAACTTATGTGCTTATTTAACTCTTAAATTAAATAAGGTCCAAGTTTCATCCATCATATATAATCCTTATGGTCCATGTCATGGCTTAAACTTAATATTACATATTAAACCAAGCCCAAATTAATATTTAATTAATCACAATTAGTCCTAACCTTTGTAGTTAGATTTCAGGATATACTAGATCCCCATACATGTGCAAATCTAATTCAATTAATTTAATTATTTAATTAAACTCTTTAATTAATACTTAAATTAATAATTATCATCATTGGTGGAACTCTTATGTGTGTGACTTACTAGGTTTAAGTCCAATTGGCAATGAGAATTAATATTAACACTTAATATTCTGGAAACACCTTTCTAATCTAAATGTGAAGATCCCAATTAATCACATTTATTTCTCATAAGTCGTGAGTGACCCCTAGCATAGATGTCACGACTACCCAATTAAAAATAAATATTTTCCATATATTCACAAAAACCATAAAACATAATTATTATGCACTAAATGTCTCTTCATTACAAGATCCCACTGTCGTCTAGTCATGGTTAAGTTAAACTCTAATTGCTTCAATCATATGATCTCATATTCAGTTCAATTTCTAATAAAATATGACTACTACTAAAAACTCCTTTCTAATACAAAAATTCTTTTTGGGTAAGTCGAGTTTGACCTGGTCAGGTACTTATTCACTTCGATACCATAGGATCTTATTCTAGTTCACTCTAGGTAATGAATTTCATCTTAGCCGATCACTTATCCATATATATAACTAATTAGAGCCACCACAAGCCATATACGAATACATGGCTAGTACAACTATGTAAGCGGTAACAAACTGTAACCACCTACATATGGATGACCGTGTAGCCTTAAGTCAAAGGACCATATGCACTATTATGTCTAAGATTATAATTGTTGACAAAAGTAAATTTCTATGCAATCACATATCTTACATAGAGCTATAATCAAACCGAGCCGAGCTGAGTTTTAAGAAACTCGGGCTTGGTTGGATCTAAAAAAAATGAGCTCGAGCTCGATAAATTTTCAAAAGTGAAGCTCGAGCTCGGCTCACTGAAACTTGAGCTTGGCTTGAGTCTGGCTCGAGCTCGACTTCCTCCTAGGCTCATTTACAGAGCACTTCTTTGTTACACATGTTAGTTATAGATCCTTACAGAGAAAAAGCCAACAAACTCAAAAACATGAAACTTCCAGAAATTAACCTATACAATTCAATAAAACCTTTAACCAAAAATATAATAATTTAGCAAAAATTTCTGATGCAACCAAAATCATCATAAAATTAAGAGACCAAAAATATAATAATCTAATAAAAATTTCAATCAACTGATGCAACAAAAATCATCATAAAATTGAACGTCTTTAGCCTATCCAAAGCCTAAAATCTAAAAGAAAGAGATGAAAATTTTAACTTGTTGCAAAGGGTACAACCTGAGCCTGATTTCTGCGCCTGATTTTGATGAATAACAAAAATGATAAAAATAATACTGTTGCTAATGTGCTTAAATAGAGATATATGACAATAAGCAAATTGGTGATAAAGTGATAAAAGTGTGTGAACGCAAATTGTCAAGTGTGAATGCAAATTGTCAAGTGTAAAAGCCCATAGAACCCAAATGCAAGATGCTGAAGGGTATTTCAGTAATTGAAGAAATTAACTTTGTGTGTGAAAAGTACTTGAGAGCAAATCTATACTATTCATTTCACAAATCTGATGGTTTTCAAGCTTTGTACTTTTTCTATTTTTGGCTAAAAAGATAAATAAACATTTTCTGCAAACAAGCTAATTCTACACATCAGCAGAACAAATAGCTCTGTGACACCTGTCTCACTGTCTCTCATCTTTTATATAGACAAAGTAGTATAATACACACTTCTACATTGTACTCACTCTTATACAAGCTATGCACAACATTTTTAGCAGAAGAGCACGATCTGTCCTTCATTTATTTTATTAAAAGAATTTTGTGATTGATTCAAATAGTATCTCCTTCCAGCTCAGCCCTTAGTATAAATAGCTCAACCTGTTTTCATTGAAGGGTAGTGATAAATTGAAACCTCCTCCAAACCTACAAACACAGAAGAACACATTGGATAAGCCTAGGATCTCTGATCCGTAGGTTTTTCGATGCTTAAGTCAGAGAAGAGTTTATTCAAAATAGTTAAATTAAGAGACATATGAGCTATATATAGGCATAATAGAGACATACCTAGTCCTACTCCAATTAGGACTCGTTTGATACTTCTTATCTTATGATCAATCTTCCTAATTCGGATTGCCTTTAGGAGCAAGACTCCTAATTAGGACTCTTTATGGGATTGAGACAATTCTGGAGTTATCAGATGTCCCCCTACAGTATCGAATATTTATGTTCGACAAAGTGGTGGCTCATTGTTTGAGCTATTCTCTCTAATTAAATTTGACGAATGCTAAAGCACTCGCTCTTCACGAGTCTTAAACATTCTTACGGACTCCTTGATACTCGTTCAATTTTCCACGAGTAAAGGTTGATCGCTTCTCACCGTTAAAGATTCGTTCGTTACTTACGAACAATTAATACTTGTTCGTTTCCTACCAGGATTCATTCAATACTCGTATGTAGTGCACATCAGAATTTGACTATTTGAAATACTTCGTTGCTGAGATACTTACCCTTTATAATTTTCAAGATTTGTACCTTTACTGAAAACCCTTTCCAGTGTAGTAAAACACATTCGTTAAAGCGAATTTGAGAACTCGTTCATTTCATACGAGCTTTGTGATACTCATATATCATATGCCTCATAGTTTAGTAGTTCATTATTAACTACGGAGTAATGTTCATATTTTATAAGCATAAGTGCTTTACTGAAATCGTTCGAACACTTTATAATTAGAAATTCGTATATCGTTCCCATGTATCATTTTTGAACACTTTATATCTTCCGAATATTTAAAAGATGTTTGTAATCTTGTTAAGGGAATAAATGGTACTCGTATATTTCTTACAAGACCCGCAATATTTGAACTAGAGATGAATGTTATTCACATATCGTGTTAAAGTTCGTATTTATGAACGTATTCCTCCCCTTTATAGTGTCGAATATTTATGTTCGTTTTAAGTTTATCTCAAACTCGTACTGTTAAGCAGCTTATAAAAGCTTGATACAGGATTTTTCTGAAGTTGCTTGTTCTTTCGAACGTAGGTGTGACTAGATCTGGGCATACTCAGATACTCGTATATTGCGAATTCATTTAGAACTCCTGTCTCACTCAAAACGGGTGTATAATTTCACTCGAATTACTTATGAGTGTTGAATTTCGTCTTACTCAAATTACTTACGAGTAAGGGATTCTGTTGCACTCAAATTTCTTACGAGTGTTTGAATTCATTTTTACGGATAGTATATCATGACCAGTGCTCTCTTGGAGCTTTTTATTCTATGAATTATGACATTAAGTCACAAGCTCGTGGCTAAATAGTGTATCACGACACTAAACACTCATGCTCTCTTGGAGCTTTTTGTTGAATGGGAGTGAAACACTCGTGCTCTCTTGGAGCTTTTTATTGAATGGGAGTGAAACACTCGTGCTCTCTTGGAGCTTTTTATTCATTGGGAGTGAAACACTCGTGCTCTCTTGGAGCTTTTTATTGAATGGGAGTGAAACACTCATGCTCTCTTGGAGCTTTTTATTAATTGGGAGTGAAACACTCGTGCTCTCTTGGAGCTTTTTATTGAATGAGAGTGAAACACTCGTGCTCTCTTGGAGCTTTTTATTAAATAGGAGTGAAACACTCGTGCTCTCTTGGAGCTTTTTATTGAAATGGAGTGAAATACTCGTGCTCTCTTAGAGCTTTTATTGAATGGGAGTGAAACACTCGTGCTCTCTTGGAGCTTTTTCAAGTGATATGTAGGCCTAATAAGGCGCTGGGAGTGTCCGTATGTGTGCGGGCTTAATCATCTGAGTTTATTAAACTCATTTATCGATGTTAGCTATGTGACGTTTATCCATGCTCCTAAATTGTCATTTTTGGCTTTTATCAAAGCTCAAGTGTTGTCGACTCCGGACTTTATCTGCCATTTTTTACCGCTCGATCTCGTGAACAATTATTTTTATCTACGAGAAAACGTCATAAACCTTATGTAGCAATACGTTAAATCATATAGGATTTTACAAAATATATATATTGTAGATATCTCATAAGAAATTTAGGCAGAGATGTCTTATGTGCATAGGATATTTTACCTATATTCATAGTATTGTGTTGCCAATAAGTGGAATTATTCTATCCATGATAGATGGCAACAAATACTAGATGAAAAGCTTATGCTAAATCATATATAATGGCAAATAATGCTTTTAGTTAAAATCAATAATGATTGATGTCATGCAAAATTCAAATATGAGTGAAGCATTCATAATTTGCACTACCGAATTCTCGCTTCAGCATTCACAATCACTAGTTGATTATTTAATAATAATATATACATGTTTGTATATAGTTTAGGATAAAAATCTTTATGCATTTGACTATGCTTAACAATTTTGAATGCACATAGCATATTAAATCTATATAATGTTCAGAATTTCAAATAAGTATGTAGACAAGTATTTATAGTTATGGTTGCCTTATTATATCAAATATTGGCTTTTATATATATATATATAAGAGCATGGTTCAGCTACCATTAGATGATGCGACTGTGTGCTTATCTAGATGAACGTGTATCACATATTATAAGAGTTTATGTTTGTAATATTTTATAATTACTCTATAAAATAACAAAGAAAGGAAACTTATCTGTTGAATGATGTTGTCTCGATTAGTACGCTTGCTAATTTGTATGCGGATGTCTTTCTTGGCCCTTATGATCTGCTTGTTTGAGCTTACGCAAGGAAAGAGCAGTTTGGAAGTGGAAGGACATCATGCCTTGTTCCTATCACCCATCAGAGCCTGGCCACTCTTTTTGTCCCTGCATTGAAGTTGTTGGACTGGTTTGTGCCATTGGGCAGTGTGTTTTTACCACGATAAATTATTGACGTTGTTGCCCAGCACTATATGTTTACTTTTTCCGCAGGTCTGGTTAAAGGCTCATCTAAGTGTACTTCTTGTATTTTGGACATCTTTCCATCCATGTTAGCCAGCATGATTTGTGGAATATGTGTCCACAACTGGAGATGGCTTGCACATGTTAATTGATGAGGTTGAGATTTTCATAGCAAATAGAGCACATAGTTCTTGAATCCTTCTTTTGGTCCTCAGTTCTTGAAACTTTAAATTTGCCTTCTGCATCCATCGCTATTGCTGCTGGTGGTTGTTATTTTATTTATTTACTTTTTATTAAAGCTGACTGATCTCTATTCTATTAGACTATACGCTTTACAAGTACACAAGTTCCTGATTGATCCAGTCTTCGTCAATTAAAATCTCTCCTTTAGCATTTAGCTCTATCTGGTTGGACGAAGCTTGTGCCTTTGCTGGGCAGGAGGCTGCATCTTAATCCTAGAGTTGACATCTTTCTGGTGTAGCGGAGCACCGTCCTGTTGAAGTGATTGGTACCATATTATCTCGGCTAGAAAGTGCTTGAGATGTTTATGATAGTATCTTCAACATGTAGGAAGTGGAAAGAAACTTGACGCAAACACTTTCACACTCTTTCATTCAGTTCAAAGGAATGGCCTGTATATCATGATATGACAACTTATTGATTGTAGTTATTGATAACTCAAACCATAATTCCAACCACCGAGTGGCTTGTGTTTTGGTGGATGACATTGATGAGTTCTTAGCTTCAACCGTTATTGCTTGGCTCATGCACACCAGGGAAACTTAATGAAGGTTGTTTTATAATGTTCGGACTGCTCCTAATATTCTCGAGATTTGTAGGAGGAAGAAACTAGAAACTCTAGAATCGTCACATAACTTTGTCATAAGGGTTGAACCTAATTTCTAGAGAACTTTCAACTGTGATACTTATCTAGCTTTTTTAACAGCTGAAACATCATCTCTTGTGATGTTGATTGTCTGTTTTCTAGGCACAGCTGTCGGGTCATCTCCCATATTAAGAGCCTCCCTGCTTACAACTTGGTATATTTGAGTCAACACCTCTGAAAGTGCATTCTCCACTTTCAAGGACTCGAAGGTAGAAGTTTTCACGAAAAGGTGTTATCGCGCTGGTTTCATCTTTAGTGAATGACCTAAACATTAGAACCTTGTTACTTATGTCTTGTAAAAGGCAGAGATTGAGAACCTAATCAGTTCAAAAGAAACAAATGGCAATTTATAAATTAGGGAAAAGATAAATTTATTAAAAAGACTTCCACTCGGAGTAGAGGAAAGAGATGAGTCGATTTGAAGGCATGAAACAGGTGCAGACTTTTATAACCAAAACTTTTCTTTATCGAAGATCTTTATCCGTATTCTTTAATTTTTATGATCTAACATCATTTAATTGCTGTGCTTATTGGCTTGGACTTGGAGTTTATCATTCAGGTCTGTGACGAAGGTCATCTTCTCGTTTTTGTTTGTTCTTCTCCTTTTCTTCAATAGGAAAATTAATGACAATTCCAACATCCTGATTGCTTATTCTCAATGCCCTTTTTGCATCTTTTCCCTGAACCCATGGTTACAGCAATGGATAAGGTTTCCTCCGGAACCTGTAACTTGTGGGATCTTTAGCTGGGCAGATATCAAAAAATCACCTGCTTGGAGTAGTCTTTAAGTGGGAAATATCCTTGCCATGAGCACGTTCAAGTGCTTCTCTGTGATTGCTGCTTTGCGCCAAGATTACCACTTGCCACTAACAATTGCGTAAGACCGTAAAGAGAAGTTCTGCTGGAGAGATTAGTATTGGAACTGCATGCTCCAAGGGCTTGCGGTGCATGGGCATGGTGAAAAAGCACTTGAGCTTTTTCCTAGAATGCCGTAGAAATTTATTGTCACTGTTGAGATTTTTTGTCGCTTTTGCTATTGCTATTCCTGCCAAAAATTCACATAATGAGCAAAAGGATTAAAATTTTCATATTTCGCTCCAAACTGATAAGTTTTGGTCTGAGGTAGTTCGTTAGCTACCATTTATGTGACGGTCAATGGATTATGCCAATCTATTAATAACCATTGTCAATAGTGTCTAACGCTGTGAGGAATCAATTAAAAATTTACACATTAAAGTGTATTATAAATTCACATGCACTAGAAACACATGAAACACATGCATATTGTATAATTGTATCTCTAATTGAACGTAAAGTCCAGAGATAAAAACTTATCTATTTTAATAGTGTGGTATTATTTTCTGAGTGCGTAGAATGTAAGTTGGGCTTTGTAGTCCCTTCAAAGATTCAACATGGAGCTCTTCTGTCTCCTTTTTTTTTTAATGCATGAGGCTGTTGAATGAAGTAGTTGAGGATTAGGCTTTCATGGCCCAAGACTATGAATAGAGAATAAAGTTGGGAAAAGTTTTCCCATAGATGGCGCCAATTGATGAATTGAAACCTCCTCCAGACCTACAAATACAGAAGAACACCTTGGATGAGCCTAGGATCTCTGATCCGTAGGTTCTCCGATGCTTAAATCAGAGAAGAGTTTATTCAAGATAGTTAAATTAAGAGATATATGAGCTATATATAGGCATAATAAAGACATACCTAGTCCTACTCCAATTAGGACTCGTTTGATACTTCTTATCTTATGTTCAATCTTCCTAATTCAGATTGCCTTTAGGAGCAAGACTCCTAATTAGGACTCTTTATGGGATTGATACAATTCTGGAGTTATCAGGTAGAGAGCATTACATTGAAATATCAAAGCATTGCACTTCATACATTATTCATTTGCTCTCTCAAATGCATATAGGATTCATTTGTATTTTCTTGAGTGAAATTTAAGAAAAAAATATTGAAAATATTTTGTAATCAAGTGAGGAAGGTCTTCAAGCACCTATTGATAAGCTTGCGGTGTAAGTTTCCTGGTTGATCTACAAAACCAGCAGTGAGGAGTAGTTATTTGGTTTAGTTCGAAAACCAGAGGGGTGTAGTTTTTTTAGAGCTGTTTGAAAACCAAATAGGGAGCAGTTTTTGAATCTATTTGAAAATTAGTTTGTGGGGTAGTTCTAGCAACAAGGTAGTTGCGGATAGGAATGTACTCCAAGGCTTATCTCTTACCTATTAAAAGAGACTGAGATTGAGAGAAAATCTTGAGGAGTGCCTCAAGGAGTGGATGTAGGTAGGTAGCCGAACCACGGTAAAATTATTGTGTCTAATTTCTTATCTCTTTGTTCTTTATCTTTGGTTTCATGCATACTTACAACTATTTCTGGTTCTGATTTTTTTTGTTGATTCATTTTCAACTGAGTCCCTACTTGAAAATTAGCTTTGATGCTTGAACTATTTTCCTTCATGCCTTTGTTTTGATTCCTTATTTAAAAATTCAAAAACATTAGTTTTATTCAGTTAGTTGATCTATTATGCTTTTTCAATATTTAGCTCCAATGTCTTGCATCTTTAAATTTAAGTTTTTCATTCTAATCTAATAGCTCTGATAAATAGTTTTTCAAAACTTCCGCTGTGCTAGTTTTTGTCAAAATTAGTTTTTAAATTTTTATACCATTTTTCGAAAAGAGCTCAATTCACCCTCCTCTTGAGCAGCCTATCGGACCTAACATAACTAAAAATTGAAACTTTTAAAAAATTTACATCACTACAGATTATTATAACAACCAAAAAACAACTATAATTATGCCAACTAATCTTTCTGAGATTCATAATACCACAAATTTAGTTGTTTTTAAGACAAATCAAGCTATAGCAAAAAGCCAAAGGCGGTAGCAGCAGTGGTAAGAAAAGGAGTGACCATTCATTGAGGTGGCGGCGACTTCATATTCAAGGTTAAACAACAAGCAAAAAAAATTAAGCTGAGTGGTGGCCGTAAGAACTGGTGGAGTTTGCATGGAGTCTAAAGATGAAAAGAAAAAAAAAAAGAAAAAGCAAAAAGAAGACGAGGAAGAAAAAAAGATTTTAGGAGAGGAGGCAGCCAAAACTCAAAAGTAGAAGAAACAAAGTGATTAGGGTTGACTAGGGTTGTGTTTGTATTTATTATATACTATATTTAATAATATAATATTTAAATGAGTTTATTTAATATTAATATTTACTTGTTTCAGAAAAAATATTAATATTTAATTAATATTAGATTAGCATTACAAAATATTTACTTAATTTTTACCCATATTATATTTACTTTCATATTTAAATTACATTTTTTAGTAAAAATTATATATTACTTGATATTAATGTTTAATATTGATACTAATTTATACTATAAAATTTTATAGTTTTATCATATATAGTTTTTTTTTTATTATATTTACTTAAGACTAATACTAATCTACATTAAAATCATTAGTGTTATTTTTATAATACTAATAATTTAAAATTGTATTTACTTAATATTGAAACTAATTTGCCAACAAATAATTTTGTAACTTTTATTATTAAATTATGTAAATATATTAAAATTATTTAGGTTTATTAATACAAGTACAAGTTTTAAATAAATTTACTAAACATTTTAATTATAATTGATACTCAGTAGTCAGTAAAATCTTATAGTAATCTTAGTAGTTAATTAATGCTTAATATTTAGTAATCTTATAGCTAATAGGTTAATGAGTTAAATTTATATAATACTTAGTAGTGATATTATATATTAAGACTATATACATAGTTTCATTTAAAACTACGCTGTTTTAGCTAATTTTAATAGTACCTTTGTAACACCCGCATCTTAGATGCACTGTTCATATATTATATTGTCATAACATATAGAGTTTAATTGTGGATTGCATTTGAGATTTTGAGTGTGAATATATGTGTGTTGGTAGAGAGGGGTGTATTTGTGAGGAAAGTTTGGAGTTATTTGTCTAAATGGAAAGCTGAGGATTTTAGGTAATTTTAATAGTACCTTAGTATTATCTAATATTTTAAAATATATTTACTTGATATTAATTTTTTAAATTAATATTAATTTACATTATAACTAAAAAAAATATGTAACTTCTTATTGCAGTTAATAGTTTTTAATTATATTTACTCAATATTTATACTAATATACATTAAATTTATGTAATTTATTTAATACTAATGTTAAATGTTAATACTAATTTACATTATAAATATGTAATTTATTTAATACTAATGTAACACCCGCCCTCTATTATACATATTTCTGACGTATACTTTGTAGTTTATACATTGTAGAGTAGTGGGCTTAATATAAGTATAGGAGTGTGTATGAATTGTAGAGAGGAACTCAATTGTAAGGAAAGTTAGGATTATATTATCACAATAGAAAGTTGTGGGTTAGTAGGTAATAATCTCATTTCATTAAGGTATGGTGATATTTGTTGATAATTATCTAAAGGTTTATTGTTATTCTTTATTATTAATATATGTTAAAATTATACATTAATAGAGAAAGGGACTTTAGGGGGACAAATGGTAGTTTTTGATTGGTGGGTATATATGTGAGTATATATGTACATGTTTGGTTGTGTAGAGATTGTAGAGAAATTTAGAAGGGGAGAGAGTGATTTATTGAGAGATTTTTGGGGAGATTTTGATCTTATTGAAGTTATTTAATAAGAAGTTTGAGAAACTTTAGGAGGTCTAAAATCAATTGGAAGCATCTATTGGTAAGCTTTATTAGTATTTGTGTTAATTGAAGTTGAGTTTTAATTTGTTGCAATTCAGGTTCTATTTCTCTATTTTTCAGTCCTAGTGTTTTTACCATAACTTTGGATATAGAACTCTAATTTGAGTGCGGTTAGAGGTTTTGAAAACTTCAAAGAGTCCTCTAAAATTTTTATGTTTTCTACTTAAACTGAATCTACTGTTAGGAGAGTCAAATAAAGCCAGACATTTTATTACTCATGCTGATGCCTTGTTCTACCTAAATGAATTCAAAAACCCATAATTAATTCTCTACATGTGCTAATTATGTGATTTAAGTTGAGAATGAAATTAGACTCATATATTTAGAGTTTGTATGAATTTGGTCATTATAAAATGTGTCTATAATTTTTAAAGTGTCATGAACTTCATGCATCAAACATAATAGCAATAGTATATAGGTTGGTTTATGAATTTTCATATGTGTTGGTTACATAGTGATATCTGGAGTTGTAGAACTCTAAATTAAGCAAGGATTGATGTTTTAGAAATGGAGTCCTTTACAACTCTTATGTTTTAATATTGAGTTGACTCTACCTCTAAGAAGGTCTAGTAGAGCTCGACATTTTGTGACTCACTCTAATTACCTACGTGACCTGATTTCATTCAAAAATTCATAATTTATTCTACAATTTTCCAAATTGGGTAATTCCAATTGGAATTGATAGTAAACTTATAACCCTAGCTTCAGTAGAAATTTGATGGTCATTGGACTTGTGTGTGCATCTTAAGGCTATATTGAACTTTGAGCATGTAGTTGCACTTAGTGAGTTTGGGTGAATTGCAATGTTTGCTTTGTGAAATTGATATACAATTATTTGTAGGAGTTTAAAGAGATAGAGGAGACCCTACTCATTAGGATGAGCTTTTCTTCTTGAAGGAGTTGAAAGCTTTTGGTGAGTAATTGTTAATATAATGCTTATATATATACATATTGCTTCTCTTCTATATTTGAATGATATTGTTATGTTGGTTTGTATTTGTTACTTGATGTGGCAAGAAGTGAGATATGTTAATATTGAGACTTGTGATTAATTGTGTGGTGAATTTGTGAAAGGCTATTGAAATGTGAATGATGCCTTCATATGTGGGTTGTACAAGCCATTATTGTGGCATGGATTGAAATGAGAATAGTGAATAGTGAATTAATTTAATAATTGAATATTGTTGGAAATGTGATATGGCCATTGTTATTATGAATGGTATATTTATATATATGCATATTGATTGATGTGAGGAATGTGAGGAATGTAAGGTATACGTGTGATAGTGGAGATTGAGCTAGGCAGAGAGCCTCCACTAATTATGAGATCTGCTGGGCAAAGAGTTTTAGAAGTGGCTATTTGTGTGAAAAATGTGAAAATATAAGAACGTGTGATAGTGGAGACTAAGCTGGGTAGAGAGCCTCCACTGATTGTAAGATCTGAGACTGAGCTGGGTAGAGAGTCTCAAAAAATAGCCACTTATGTTAAAAATGTGAATTTTGTGAGGAATAAAATAAAAGTTAGCTATATGTGAGAAACGTGTGACGATGATTCCGGCCAGATAATCAATGTGCATGAATATGTATTCTCGCATTATATTTATATATAAATGTTGAATGTTGATTCAATGTGAGATGTGAATGGGAGGATCATAGTTGTGTATTGATGATATTATTTACTGAAATGGTGGTTGATTACTTGAATATTGTGATTTATTTTATATGTTGCATCTATAATTGAGTTTTGGTGTTTGGATATTTTTTATTGTGTTTTGGATGTGCACAGGTTTTTGGACATAGCCATATGGTTTTAAAACACGGCCATGCATATACGAGGATTTGGATTCAAGACTTTAGGCACGGCTGTGTGCCTTCTTGGCACGGTCGTATGTAGTCAATGAAAAGAAAATACCGGATTTAGGCACGACTGTGTGTCATTTTGGCACGGCCGTGTGTATTCAGTGAAAAAACTTTATTGTCAGGCATGACCAAATGTATTTTTGGCATGGTCGTGGGTGCTTAGTGGAAAAATTCAAGCCTCAGACATGGCTGTACGAAATTTCCGCACAACCATGTGCATCTTCTACACGGCCGTGTGCAACCTGTTTGCGGATTGTGTATCAAATTCTTAATCTTTCCTTAATTAGTTCTTAAGAAGTATTACATGAAGTATTATATTAATAATTGCTTATTGAGTTGCAAGCTCATTCCTTTACAAATTGTGTTTTACATGACTATTAGGCTATGCTAGAAGCTTGCACTGGAGTTTTAGATGAGCCGAACCGAGTTTGGTGTAACTGTCCTTCATCCTACATATCATTTTGGCATGTTGTATTGACAATTTGTGTATGAGATAGTCTTATATATCTTTTATATGTGGAATGATGAATCATGTATGCACTTATGAGTATTTGTTTATATATGAAAAGGTTTGCGAAAATATTTCTCATACCACGTGTTGGTGTATTATTGTGGACACGTATATGTGGCACTGTGAGGGTGCTACAACTAATGTTAAATGTTAATACTAATTTACATTATAAATATGTAATTTTTGGTAACAATTACCAATTTTTGATTATATTTACCTAAATTTTTATTAATATACATTAATATCATATAATGTTACTAAAATTACATAATTTTATTAATATTAGTTTTATTAAATTATTAACATTAAAATCCTATAATAATACTAAAATTAATGATATTAACATCATACAATAGTTTTTTCATTCATAAGAATACTAAAACTAATGATACTAACCTCATACAGTAGCTTTTTCATTCATATTATGTTTTATTTAGTAACATTAAAATTAAAATTTTGTAGTTTTGATTAATTTTTTTAAAAAATTATACCTATTTAAGATCGGAACCTAATACTAATATTTAAATTAATAAGCCAACAAACGAGCTTGTTCACGAGCTTATTACACGAGCCTATTCGTGAGCCTAAACGAGTCGAGCTTAAGGATGCTCAGACTCGGCTCGTTTAGCTTATAAGCTTCAAAATAATGTTCGAGCTTGGCTCATTTAACTTAACGAATGAGCTTAAGAGAGCTTTTAACGAGCCGAACACCGAGCCACTCGCGAGCGGCTCAGCTCAGTTACATCCCTAGTCAGAGCCAACTAGATAGTTCTTTACTTCAGTAAACTCAGATGAGTGGATAAGCATATAACCTTATTTTATGAATATATATATATACACACACACACACACATACACACACATATATATGTGTGTGTGTGTACAAAAATGTTAAAGTATATAAAGTATTTTCTATGATATAAATGATGTTTCTTGATAAATAGTTTTTATCAAATATTACCTTATTATTATTGTTTTATAAATTACTTAGCTTATGTAACAAAAATTAGGAACATATAGCAATATGTTTGTTATTGATATAGCTACAGCAATTTAAAACAAAAATGTGATTGTTGTTATTATTATATACAACGACTATGTTTCAGTGGTATATTGATACCTAGTATCAGCTAAATACTCAGCTATTATATTTTTATTAGCAATTTGATAAATATGAATGCTTTAATTTATAAACAAATCTATACACTCGTGATATGTATCCTTTAGATTATACTGTGATGACTGGTATCTTATCTAAACATTATATATATATATATATCAGTAACATTACTCAGCAACTGTCTTGGGGACGGTGCTTGGTTGTACATATATGCTTGGGGGCATACAACCGGGTGGTTAGCCCTTGGGGGTCAACTCTGTGTATGCGTATGACCAGTAATATATACACAATTGGGCTGCTCAGTGTCATCATGCGCCCAATATGTCAACAATCAGCATAATCTTTCAGTTATACATTTAATAAATGTATGGATTAAAATTATTATGAATGCTCTCTCAATTTTATAGCAACTATATAGCTAAATTGATACAGTGTTTCAGTTACTTGCAAGTTAGCTTATTAATAAATCATAAGTGTTCTTTCAGCAGCTTTATAACTTTTATTAGAGTAGTTCTCATATAATTATATAATTATTATAGAAAATAGCTAATGTTCTCACTGTATTTTATTTTATATCCTCACTAAGTATTTTATATTCACTCCCCCTTTTATTTATAATTTTATAGATTCTTTGGAGAATCAGCAGTAGACTGTAGGACCTAGATTTTCTTTGTCTCATCTGGTGTCTAGTGGAGGTTGAGCCAATCATCCCAGTATTTTATTCTTTTATTCATATTTAAGAGTACTTTACTATGTAGTTGATAAACTTATTTTTGACAATTAAAGATGTTTTGAGGAGATTTTATCATATATTATTATAATTGTATGTCTGGTTCATTTAAATACTAAAGTTATTAGTAATATAAGTATATACATTATTCTATTCACAGCATTATTGTGACAAGCATGTACTATTATACAATTGTAATTCTTTTAGATATATAGGATGCATAAAGGGACTATGGATATTAAAGTTATAAAAATGGTGGTTGAGATTTTTTAGTTGTAATTTTTGCATATATGTTTGCAAATCAGCACATGTATATGTATAAATTGTTTATTAATTACTTAACAGCAACTCTGACTATATTAAATAGCTTTAGTTAGCCGTAGAATACCCGTTCAGTGCACTCAATAATGAATGAGGGCATTGGATTGTCCCAGTGGACAGTTTGTATAAGTGATGTTGACATTCTTGATCACGTTCAAAACTTATGCATACAGTATATATATATTCAACTTATTTTTGGCAATTGTTCTCTAAATGCATATCATACTATATACTATGTAAAGCCAATGCATAATATGCTTCATTTGGCTTTGCTGGGTATATATTATGAATAGTGCACTTGGAAAATGACACTGGAAGGCTAATAAATTTTCTATCTACTGTATGCACACATCTCAGCGCCACTTATACAAATGGGTTAGGGCCAAACCTTTACAAGCCTATTCACTTAAATAGGCTTTCATACAACTAGTTTCCCTATCCCTATACTAACTAACTTCAAACTTAATTGCTAATAAATGAACCTTCAGCTATACACAGATATGAGGCAGGATCGGTTATGGAGGTATGAAGGAAGAGTTATCAATGGGTTGTTGTCCTCAGAGTTCAATAATAATGTTAAAAAGTTTATTGGCTATGCAACTTCACATCTCGAGTGCATGAGTGGGGGTAAAATTAAGTTTCATTGCATAAAGTTGAAGTGTAGAAACCAATATTTCCATGATCTTGACATTGTGCGGCTTCACATTTTAAAGAACGGGTTTGTGGCTGATTATTGGAATTGGATTTATCACGGTGAGCAGATAATCGTTGTTTGAACATGACACTTTTGTCCCTACTTTTCCTCACCAATCATCTTACCAAGATGATAATGAGAACTATTATTCATACCAAAGAATGGTTGTTGATGCTGCTAGTCCGGCTTTCAATCCATCCATCTCAGATGAGCTACTAAACCTAGAGGCTTAAAAGTTTTATGACATAATGCATACAGCTGAACAAGAATTATAGCCTGGGAATAAAATCCATTCTCAATTGTCTGTAGCTGTAAGAATGTTAGAGCTAAAATGTACGCATTAATTTTCAGAGAGTGCATACAATAATATGAGTGAATTCCTTCAAAAAGTCCTCCCAGATGACAATTTGATGCCAAAGGACTTGTACAATATGAAGAAGTTAGTTAAAGGTTTGGATTTTCTTATAGAAGTGATACATTATTGTTATAACAATTGCATGATATATTGGGGTGCAGACTCTGATAGGCTGAATCGTAAGTTCTGTGGGCATAATAGGTATAAGCCTCATAGACGAGGATCATCGAAGAGGAAAGTAAATATTTCGTACAAGAAAATGTATTATTTCCCCTTATCACCTAGGCTAAAATAACTTTATGCCTTCAGTGCAATGGCTAGTGAGATGCAATGGCATGCAGAGCATGAGATGGAAGATGGTAAGATGCCACACCCATCTGATTCACTATTTAGGAAACTATTTGATCATAAGCATGAAGATTTTACTGTAGAAGTGCATAATGTGCGACTTGGTTTATGCTCAGATAGATTTCAGCCATTTGGACAAATTGACCAGCAATACTTTTCTTAGCCAGTGTGTTAGTATAGATGTGCCCTAGGGCCATTATTATATATAGACATTGTATATTTATCTCCATGGTAATAAAATATTCATTTAAGTTAAAGTGTTTGTTTATTTGAATATTTACCCTTAGTATAATATTAGATAAGTTTATTATCAAGAGTTGATATTATAAGTGACAAACTTATTTAGTACATATACTATAAATGTTCATAGTCGTTGGATTAATATTTAGGTAGTATTAATCTCTAAACTATCACCTATGTCTATTTTCCTTGATCGATATGTGATATCTATAGTGGAAGGTAGTGAGTATCATACTACTTGATATGAGATATCAAAATAGACATGTGGATACTTATGTGATGAGTGGATCGAACAGTGACGTAATATTTGTGATTACTTGGATGTTCACTTAAGTCAACAATCATAATCTTGGATACAATGGTGCATATGGTCCTTTGACCTGAGGTGACACGGTCATGCACATATGGTTGGTTAGAGTTTATTACCGCTTACATACCTGTGCTAGCCACGTGTGGGTATATAGCGTGTGGTGGCTCTAGTTGGTTATATGTAGGGATGAGTGATCGGCCAAGATGGAATTCATTACCTAGAGTGAACCGAGATAAGATCCTATACTATCTAAGTTATTCTTGATGAATAAGTATCTGGCCAGGTCAAGCTCGACTTACCCAAAAAGAGTTTTGGTGCTAGAAAAGAGTTTCTAGTAGTAGTCGTGTTTTATCGAGAATTGAACTTAAAAAGAGGTTATATGATTAAGGCAATTAGAGTTTGATTGAACTGTGACTCTAGCCAATATTAGGATCTTATAATCAAGGGACATTTAGTGCACAGTAATTATATTTTGTGGTTCTTGTGGATCTACATAAAGCATTTATTTCTATTTGGGTAGTCGTGACATCTATGTTAGGGGTTACTCATGACTTATGAGAACTAAATGTGATTAATTGGGAATTTCACATTTAGTATGGAAAGGTGTTTCCATAATATTAAGTGTAAATATAATTTTCCATTGCCATTTAGACTTGAACCTAGTATATCACACACATAAAGGTTACACTTGTGAAGCTTAATATTAATTTGATTATTAATTAAAGAGTTTAATTAATCAATTGAATTAATTGAATTGGATTGATGCATATGCAGGGATCTAGCATATCCTGAAATCTAAATTCAAAGATTGGGACTTAATAGTAATTAAATAAATATTAATTTGGACTTGATTTAATATGTGATATTAAGTTCAAGGACTAGATTAATATTTGCCTCCTAATGGATATCTATATGGGCCATGGGTTGGACCTTATATGTTGATATAATGGACTTATGCATGGGCTTTACTTAAAGAGTTTAAATAAGCCCAAATGTTATATATTGGTATGGAGTGGGCTTTCTCTAAGTGTAGAGAAGCCCATATGATTATAACCTTAGCCCAACTCATTAAGGGTTAATGAAGTCAAAGGCTAAGGTTATCCATGTAACCAAACATAACCCACTTACTTGCAAAACAAAGCCATGCACATAGATTGAGTCTGAGACACGCAATAAATCAAATGCATGTGACTTGAGTATGAGACACTCAAGTTGTTATTGGCATTATAATATTGGTTTTGCTTAAATTAGTGGAGTATATAGAGACAACACTCTAACTCCTAATGCATGTGACTTGAGTGTGTGACACTCAAGTCATAACTATTATCATATTATTTTTATGTTAGTAGTTAGTAGAGTTTGTAGAGACAACCAACACTTACAACTCCATTTTTGCATAATTGGGAGCAATTTGATATTCTTACAAAAGAGAGAAAAAGGTTGGAGAGTGTTTTCTTCCTTATTCTTCTTCAAGTGTAGAAAATACCATTATACACAAGTGTTGTATGCTTTCAAGCTTAGGCCATTGTTGTATAAGAGTTGTACAAGTACTACACCATTTTCTATTGGAGGTTGCTTTATTATTGTATACATCCTAGCTTGGTGAAGTTCTTGCAAGCACTTTGGGTCAAGAGGACAGTCTTGTGGCTAGAGCATTACTATCCTTGGTAGTCTTCCTTGTGCAATCCGTGTGTATCAAGCTAGAGGCTTCACATTTGGGGAGCTTAGAGCTTGTAGATCAACCTCAACCAAAGCTTATCAAGCGTGCTACTAGCTAGGAGTTTTGTAAGTGTTACTAAACCCTTAGTTGCTAGGTCTTGTGTTGTGAATGCATGACTTGATTGATTGTTGATAAAATATTATCCTTGAGGCATGTTTAGCTATGTAAGAGTGCATGTGATATGATCTATGGGCATATAAGTATTTTGTGTTTAATGTAATCATTGCATGCAATCAAATTTTTAAAATTTCACACTTTTAATTGTTACACTATCACACTTTCCTTCAGATACGGCCTAAAGGAATTTACTGAATAAGCGAGTTAAACCATATGAAAGGAATAATGTATGAGGGGAAGATTACTGATTGACTATATTCAATGTTTCTATTGTTCACTGACTAGCCTATTATGAGTACCATAAGCGGTATGTACATAATAGTGGACATAAAATATTGCTAAGAGATTAAAAGGTAGCAATGAATGTAAAAAAGTAATCTGAGGTAAGGCATATATCAAGATATATAATCTATTATCGAGACGCTATACATCTCTAACAATTGTATAACATAAGTGCTCTCGTTATATGCTGGTTGCACGATCTATTTATTCGTATGGATGGGATAAAAACTGAATATGTTCAGTCATGTGCGAGTGAGAGATGTTGGATTATGGACATCCATGACTGGACATAATCAATTTCTAAAATTCAAACACAAAAGGGTTTAGATAATATGAGATATTATCTAATAATAATTATTTATTTAAGTTTTGAATTTTGGAAATTTAAAATCCAAAAAGCCAATCTCTATCTTTTATTAAAAAGAAAAGAAAAAGAAAAATATATATAAGTTTTTCTTTTTGGTGGTTTTCTCTATAGCTCTCTAGCTTTTCTCCCACTGTTTTTCATTCTGGTGATATTTAGATGATGAAAACAACAACATTTACTCTAGTAGTCAAGGTTTCGATCATCATACCTGTTACATACTCTGCTGCAAAAAAGTTAGTGACCTTACTGTTATTTTTATCACTATTATTGATAACTAATGAAATTATTTTTGAGATTAATTCCACACCAATTTAATAAAATTAAAACTAAAATTAATTTATTAAAAATTATGAAAATCTTCAAATTATTATTTAGTATGCATTTTTAATAAAAATTAATATAATTATGCTTTTATAATAAAAATATGAAAAATTTAAAAATATGAAATTATGAAAAATTTAAAAAATAGCGTAAGAAAATTTTAATAATAAAATATATAAACATAAAAATAAATTAAATTTTTTTATGAATTAGTTTTAGTTTTAGTTTTATCAAATTGGAGTGGGATTTATCTCAAAAATAATTTTATTGGTTATCAAATTCACTAAGCAACTGCAAGGCCTACTTGTCAGAAAATGGGTCCTAATAATGCATACAAAGCTATTTGTTCAAGAAATTTTGACGGAGAATTAGTTTTGTAAATTTTTGAAATGTTACGGATAAAATTGACAGTTTAAATTATAATTTTTTTTTGCCAGTGCTTTACAACTCAAAGTTTTTTTTATGTAATTTTTTCTTTGTAAAATAATCATAATATTAGTTAATACGATATAAACAAAAATTAAAATTGTACTTTTGCCCGTGTTTTAAAACCCTAAAATGGGCAATAATCTAACAAAAACAAAGATCAGCGCACCCCGCACTTGGGTAGCCAAAGTACACGCACTAGGGTAAGAAAATGATGTACTGTACAGTGTACAGTGTTGACACTGCTAAATACCTATACAAGTTCCTGTCATTTCTTGTTTTCGCTAAATTTTGTTCGTTCTTTCTTTTTTTTTTTTTTTTTTTCTTTTCTCTTTTTGCTTTTTTTTTTTTTAAATGAAGAAAGTAAAGTGGGCCTTCTGTTCATTTCTAATACACTCTAATTTGTCTTCTGCATAGCTGCTACGCACTCGCTCACTCACCTTTCGTTCTTGATCTACTCGTTACTCAAAATCTCACTCTCTATTTTTTTTCCTCTTTCGTTCTTGATCTACACTTGCGCAAAATCCAACTTGTGACTAGTGATCCCGTCTTTCCCCGGTCTCCAGTTTGTGTATGTGCTCTCTCTTATCTCTTATAAAATCATTCTTATAATCTTGACTTCATGAATGTTATTTCTTATCGGGTAATGTAACTGCAGTTAATTTTCCGGCGATATTTGGCCGGAGAATGGCATATATGTGCACAGACAGTGGAAATCTAATGGCAATAGCCCAACAAGTGATTAAGCAAAAGCAACAGCAGGAGCAACAACAGCAACATCACCACCACAACCACAACCAGCAACAGCAACTATTAGGCAGTCTCAATTCTTTACCTCTTAGCCCTTGGCCAGCTACAATGTCTACTAATACCAATCTGGGCTATAGTGGACTTACTGGTGCTGGATTCACCGACCCGTTTCAGGTTTCCGGCGGCGGAGATAACGGAGAACCTGGGTTTCAGTTCCCGCAGATTGAGCACCACTCAACTGGATTCAGGTTTTCTGATTTCGGTGGAGGTGCTGGGGGTGAGTTTGACTCGGACGAGTGGATGGATAGTTTGATGGGTGGTGGAGACTCAACGGATAGTTCAAACCTGCATTCTGGTTGTGACGCGTGGCAAAACAATGCTGATTTTAGTCTCTACGGTCCTGATCCCTTTGCCACTTGCCCAACTCGACTCAGCGTGGGCTGCTCTCCCCCATCAGATCTAAACCGAGTCATTTTCTCAGAATCCCAAAAAACCCTTCCTTACCCAGTTCAAGTCTCAACCTGGGCACCATCGCCGCCGCCACCTACTCCTCCACAAACGGTAGTTAAAGAGGCAGCTAATCCACCACCTCCATCGGCTCCAAAAAAGGAAGATGTTGGCATTCCTTATAGTTTGCTGGATATCGAATCGGCCCCGGCTTTAATAAAAGCGCTAGTAGAGTGTGCTCAGCTTGCTGAGTCAGAACCAGAAAAAGCTGTGAAATCGTTGATTAAGCTAAAGGAATCGGTCTCTGAACATGGGGATCCAACTGAGAGAGTGGCTTTTTACTTCACTGAAGCTTTGTATAGCAGAGTTTGTTTACAAGCAGAGAAAAGCTTAACCTTGTTTGAGACAAGCAGTGAAGACTTCACTCTATCTTACAAAGCCTTAAACGATGCCTGTCCTTATTCTAAGTTTGCTCATTTAACAGCAAATCAAGCAATACTCGAAGCCACAGAGAGGGCAAGCAAGATTCACATAGTGGATTTTGGGATTGTTCAAGGAGTTCAATGGGCTGCTCTTTTACAAGCTCTCGCCACCCGTTCTGCTGGCAAACCCGCAAGAATTCGGATCTCAGGTATACCTGCGCCGGTTCTTGGTAAATCTCCTGCTGCTTCTCTGTTTGCTACTGGTAATAGACTCGGTGATTTTGCACAGCTTCTAGATTTGAACTTGGAATTTGAGCCTATTTTGACTCCAATTAAGGAACTGAATGCATCCAATTTCCGGGTTGATCCCGATGAAGTTTTAGCTGTGAATTTCATGCTTCAGCTGTACAATTTATTGGACGAGACTTCTGTTTCTGTAGAGACTGCTCTTAAGATGGCCAAGTCATTGAACCCAAAGATTGTTACTTTAGGCGAGTATGAAGCGAGCTTGAATAAGATTGGATATGAAAACCGATTCAAAAATGCTTTAAAATACTACTCGGCTGTGTTTGAATCACTTGAGCAAAACTTGAGCAGAGATTCAACAGAGAGACTCCAAGTTGAGAGATTGTTATTGGGTCGAAGAATTGCTGGTGTTATTGGGCCAGAGGAAGCAGGAACTAGAAGAGAACGTATTGAGGATAAAGAGCAATGGAAAATTTTAATGGAAAATTGTGGTTTTAAATCAGTTGCACTTAGCCATTATGCAATGAGTCAGGCTAATATACTATTGTGGAACTACAATTACAGTTCGTATTTTCTGAATGAATCTCAGCCTGGGTTTCTATCTCTAGCGTGGAAAAAGGTGCCTCTTCTCACTGTTTCTTCATGGTGTTGATGATGATGGATGAACAGTGCCATTAGTTTGGTATTAGTTTCCACCTGGTAATTTTTCTCTCCTGTGGAACAAACGAATGTCTATATGCCATTGATGAGTGCTTTTTGACGAAAAATCTTAGATCAGATATAAAATCGGTCATGGGTTAGTTATAGTTATGTTTAATTGCAGTGATTATGCATTTAGAAACTCTAAGTTTTAAGCATTTTTTGGGTCAAATTAATCACCTAGTATTAGTGTTTTTTTTTTTTTTTTTTGAACTTGAAACTACAAATAGTTTTTGAGCTTGGTTGGTCTTTAAATTTAGGGTGTTCTCCTTTTGCTTGGTTTATTTTGGGTTCTGAAACTTGAGTATGACAAATTGTAAAAAAAAGAGAAGGGAAATGAAATTCAGGGAGACAACAATGTTTCTTTCCCTTTAGTGTTTGTTACCATGTACATAAATTTGAATCTTTGATGAATTTATTTTTCTTTACAATTTCTCTGTCCACAGTTCACAGTATTAGACTGCAATACAAAAAGTGAGAATGATATCTGACTTTAGCTTTGCTAACTTGTGACATCACATGTTCTTTCTTTGTTACTTCTACTTCTGTGAGTTGTGACTTGCAGGCAGAAATGGTAGAACAAGATCACCACTTGAAGCAGTAAACGGTGTCAAAATCTACATCTTTTGTAATTTGATATTGATTTGTACCCATGTGAGCAATAGAAATCTGTGATTACTGTTAATTAAGTATTTAACATAAGAAGGGTACATGGAGTTTTTGAACTTGGAAATAGGTCTTTGTTTTACGTTCTTGTTCAAGTTCCTTTTTATATTGTAGGCTGTTTTGCTTTAATCAGCTATCGTTGTCCTGTCCAAATGTATTCGTGGGGGGCTAGGGGTGTGTATGGGTTCCGAACTGACCAAACTGCAAACCAAACTAAACCCTTTCGGTTGGTTTGCTTTTTTAGAATTTTTGAATTTTTAGAATCGAACTAAAATCTGGTTCGGTTCGGTTTTGTATACAAAAATTTCGGTTAACTGAATTTTTGTTTTTTATTTTTATATTTCTAAATATTTTTTAAAAAATATATACTAATTTAATAGAAAAATACAAAAATAATTCATATTTTTAAAATTTTCGGTTCGGTTCAGTTTTTGACCTAATTCTGTTCGGTTCGGTTTTGAAATATTTAAGTTCGGTTAATTCGGTTGGGTCAGAAAAACACCCCAACACTGACCGAACCGACCGAATGCATACCCCTACCTGGGGCCTTCTGAAAAATATACAAGTGATAATTAAATAATTATGATTGACATTAAAATTATTAAAAAATTAAATATATAGTTATATACATACATTTGGGTTCTTGCAAACTTAACATTGTCATGAGTTGTACATATCGAAGCTAAGTTTGTTGATTTCAATTGTTATGATCTTCTTTTAATGCTTATTTTATAATCTTTCAAGCATAATTGACTACTCTGAATCGAGAATTTTTGAAATTTAATCAACTTAATGCTTACTTCTTACCTCAATGATGGAAGACTTATAGAATGAGGGCTATAAATGATAATTATAAGTAAGATAAATCATAGTCATCATAACAGTTCTTAAGAAAGCACATGTTGGTTTAATTGTACCCTAACCACTCCAATGCTAAAAAACAAGTATGAGTGTCCTAAAGGACTCTTTAGCGGCATCCACACTGAGTAATAAAGGAAAGGTAGGGGATGCTAAAAGGATGAATTCCTGCTCAAAGCAAAAATAAGAAAAATGAAATGCAAGAAGGAACTAAAGGTTAAAGTTTCCAACTACCCTAATGCTAAAAAATGAGTATGAGTATCCTAAAAGACCTTTCGACAACATCCACACTGAGTAGAGATAGATCTAAGATGCTTATTGGCCTAAGTCAGAGTACATATATTTACAAGGTACTGAATAGATTCAGTATGCAAAATATTTGCCTCCAAATGCATTCATATATGGGCCATGAGATGGAACATATATATATTGATTAAAACAGGCCATGAGATGGACCATATATATTGATTAAGATGGACTTGAAATGGACTTAGGATGGATCTTTATTTAAAGAGTTTAAATAAGTCCATAAGTTGTCTACTTTGGTATGGAGTGAGACTTCTCTAAGTGTAGAGAAGCTCATATGCCCATAACCTTAGCCCATATCCATTAAGAGTTAATGATATCAAGGCTAAGGTTATCCATGTGTAAAGGACACACGACCATGTACATGGTCGTGTACAAGGTTGTTATAGAGGCCAGAATGGTTACATGGCCGTGCACAAACACATATGGGCGTGTGCAAAGCTGTCCCATCAATATGATTGATGTTCGGAGGTGTCCTTAAGTGCAAAATACTCATATGATGCATCTTGGACAATGTTAAATACATATTTGCTTGACTTGCTCATTCAATTATCATTCAAATAACATGCAAATAGTTATATTTAATTGAATGTATGCTTGTCATTCATGCAATGATTAATCATGGATATAGTTTACATCTTTGGCTTGTAATAATAATTGATTTTATTATTATGGTTATATAATTAAGTGTTAGTTGCATAGATTAAGATGTAAATGATTTGTCTTGACATGCCAAGGATTGAATGTGCATAACAAGAGTTGTGACTTGAAAATGGAAGAGTTCAATTGGAGGACCATTCAACCTTGAAGGCTTAGAGGCAAGGCCCGTGATGATGGTGACTAAGGAGGCTAATGGAATGAAGGTTTTTCTTACGCTAGGCCCACTTGTAAATATTCTAAGTGTTAGAATAGGATTAGGAAAGGCCCATGATCACTCCTTATTTGTGCATCCATATTGCATGTTCAATGTATATATGTGATATGTATGTTGCAGCATACTATATATGTATGAGATATGTATATAGATGGATGTAGGATGCCATGAAATGTATGTATGAGATATGTATGTTGAAGCATGCTATATATGTATGTGATATATATATAGATGGATGGCATGTGATGTATGTATGAGATATATATATTGTGAATGTTAGCATGCAATGTATGTATAAGATACATATATTGTAAAATGGCTAATGTGCAAAGTGAGACCTTAATAATGACCCAAAAATCTTCCAACTAAATTTAGGTCTAGGCTCTCTATTGGAGCAATAACTTGCATGGTTTTGGACTTGTGTGCATCGGCTATGGATACACAGGAGTGTGCATAAGGGCCAAGAGATTAATGTAGTGTTATTGTTAAGCATGAGATGTTGTGGGTGTATGGATACACTATGGGCCAATAACGGCAACTAGGAGCACCTGAGGTTTGTAGTGTTCAAATCCATACATTACACTGATTTAATGGTATGGACCTAACTAATGTCAAAGGCCAAGAATGTCAATTAAATGTACCTGAGGCCCGTAACATTAGGAACCAGATTAATGGAACCTTACATGAGATGTGATGGATAAGAGTTGTCCATTTAATGAGAACTATTATTCCAATAACGGCAATGTGCACCTGAGGGATATTAGTGGCCCATTAAGAACTCCATTACTTACTATAAATCCGTCCGACAAGGAATTTTTGTTTCCTACTTGGAAGTGTAGGATTCGCCAAGTTAGTGAGAGCTCATATGATTAAAGACCAAATCTAATGGTGATTACAATGAACTACAACTAATCAATCTTGTTACCTTTTGTAGAATTTGATAACATGAGACCATCAAAACCACTTTCTATCATATGTGACAAAAATAAGAGCAAGACAAGTGTTGTCAAACCCTCGGGTGAAAGAGCCAAACATAAGGGCAAGGCAAGTGTTGTCAAGCCTGAGGCCATCGTGAGGGAAGAGAAAGGCAAGGGAAAGTGTTTCCACTGCCAAAGTGAAGGACATTGGAAGAGGAATTGTCCTAAGTTCCTTGAGTCTCTGAAGACAAAAGGAAAGGGCAAGGATGGAGAATGTGAGACTTTCTCTAATTTATTAGCCTCTAAATGTTCTAAGAGCTCATCTAATGTATGGGTATTGGATAGCGGTGCAAATTCTCACATTTGTGCATCCTTGAATTGTTAGTATAGATGTGCCATAGGGTCATTATGTATGTAAATATTGTATATTAATCCATTTGATAATAAAATATTCTTTTAGATAAAGTATTTGTTTATTTGAATATTTACCTTTAGTATAATGTTAAATGAGTTTATTATTAAGAGTTGATAATATGAGTGACAAACTCATTTAGTACATATATTATAAATGTTCATAGTTGGTGGATTAATATAAATGTAGTATTAATCCCTAGATTATCCTCTTTTTCTATTTTCCTTGATCGGTATGTGATAATGATAGTGGGAGGTAGTGAGTTTCATGCTACTTGATATGAGTTATCAGAATAGACATGTGGATACTCCTGTGATGGGTGGATCGAACAGTGACATAATATTTGTGATTGCTTGGAAATTCACTTTAGTCAACAATCACAATCTTGGACATAATTGTGCATATGGTCCTTTGACTTGAGGTGACATGATCATCCATATATGGTTGGTTAGAGTTTGTTGCCGCTTACATACCTATGCTAGCAATGTATGGGTATATGGCGTATGGTGGCTCTAGTTGGTTATATGTAGGGATGAA
This sequence comes from Macaranga tanarius, assembly GCA_949673435.1. Taxonomy (NCBI): domain Eukaryota; kingdom Viridiplantae; phylum Streptophyta; class Magnoliopsida; order Malpighiales; family Euphorbiaceae; genus Macaranga; species Macaranga tanarius. Next base: position 46,031 of record CATIWO010295461.1, read on the forward strand.
TAATTGGCCAATATAGAATTCATTACCTGGAGTGAACCGAGATAAGATCCTAAGCTATCTAAGTTATTCTTGATGAATAAGTACCTGGCCAAGTCAAACTCGACTTACCCGAAAAGAGTTTCGGTACTAGAAAAGAGTTTCTAGTGGTAGTCGTATTTTATCAAGAATTGAACTTAAGATGAGGTCATATGATTGAGGCAATTAGAGTTTGACTAAACCTTGACTATAGCCAATATCGAGATCTTGTAATGAAGGGACATTTAGTGCACAGTAATTGTGTTCTTTGGTTCTTACGAATATACATATAGCATTCATCTGTAATTGGGTAGTTATGATATCTATGCTGTGGGTCACTCACGACTTATAGGAACTGAATGTAATACATTGGGATTTTCACATTTAGTGGAAAGGTGTTTCCATGATATTAAGTGTTAATATCATTTCCTTGATCGGTATGTGATATCGATAGTGGGAGGTAGTGAGTCTCATGCTACTTGATATAAGATATCAAAATAGACATGTGGATATTCATGTGATGGGTGGATCAGACATGTGGCATAAGATTTGTAATTGCATGGATATTCACTTTTGTCAACGATCACAATCTTGGATATAATGATGTATATGGTCTTTTGACCTGAGGTGACACGGTCATCTACATATGGTTGGTTAGAGTTTGTTATCGCTCACATACTTGTGCTACCCACGCATGGGTATATGGCGTGTGGTGGCTCTAGTTGGTTATATGTAGGGATGAATGATCGCCCAAGATGGAATTCATTACATAGAGTGAACCGGGATAAGGTCTTATTCTATCTAAGTTATTCTTGATGAATAAGTACCTGGCCAGGTCAAACTTGACTTATCCAAAAAGAGTTTCGGTGCTAGAAAGAGTTTATAGTAGAAGTTATATTTTATCGAGAATTGAACTTAAGATGAGGTCATATGATTGAGGCAATTAGAGTTTGACTAAACTGTGATTCTAGCCAATATCAGAATCTTGTAATGAAGGGACATTTAGTGCACGGTAATTATATTCTATGGTTCTTGTGGATCTACATAAAGTATTAATGGGTAGTCGTGATATTTATTTTAGGGGTCACTCACGACTTATAAGAACTAAATGTGATTAATTGAGATTTTCACACTTAGGATGGAAAGATGTTTCCATAATATTAAGTGTTAATATTATTTCTCATTGCCATTTAGAGTTAAACCTAGTAAGTTACACACACAAGGGTTGCACTTGTGGAGATTAATATTAATTTGATTATTAATTAAAGAGTTTAATTAATCAATTAAATTAATTGAATTGAATTTGTGCGTATACGAGGATCTAGCATATCCCAAAATCTAAATTCAAAGATTGAGACTTAATTATAATTAAATAAATATTAATTTGGACTTTATTTAATATGTGATATTAAGTTCAAGGACTAGATTAATATCTGCCTCTAAATGCATTCATATATGGGTCATGAGATAGAACATATATATATTGATTAAGATGGGCCAGGATATGGACCATGTATATTAATTAAGATGGGCTATGAGATGGACCATATATGTTGATTAATATGGACTTAAAATGGACTTAGGATGGGGCTTTATTTAAAGAGTTTAAATAAGCCCATAAGTTGTCTAGTTTGGCATGGAGTGGGCCTTCTCTAAGTGTAGAGAAGCCCATATGCTCATAACATTAGCCCATATCTATTAAGAGTTAATGATAGCAAGGCTAAGGTTATCCATATAACCAAACACCACCCACTCACTTATAAACCAAAGGCATGCATATAGATAGAGTATGAGATACTCAATCTATCAAATGCATATAGCTTGAGTGTGAGACACTCAAGCTATAGCATTGCATGTGACTTGAGTATCTCAAGTTGTTGTTATTATTATTATTATTATAATATTAGTTTTGCTTAAGTTAGTGGAGAGTGTAGAGATAACACACTTATGCTATTTGCACATTTTGAGAGCTAATTTTATATTCTAACAAAAGAGAGAAAAGAATTGAGAGTGTCTTCTTCCTTCTTCTTCATAAAGTGTAGAGAATTCAAATATACACAAGAGTTGTGTGCTTTCAAGTTAAAGCCATTGTTGTATAAGAGTTGTACAAGTTCAAAGTCCATCATCCATTGGAGGTTGTATCCTTGTTCCATACATTCAAGCTTAGAGTGGCTCTAACAAGCTCTTAGGTCAAACATTAAGAGAGGCTTGTGGATAGAGCTTTCACCATCCTTGTGCAACTTGTGTGTTTTAAGCTAGAGACTTCACATTTGGGGAGCTAGGAGCTTATAGATCAACATTAACCAAAGCTTGTCAAGCGTGCTACCAACTTGGAGTTTTGTAAGTGTTACCAAACTCTTAGCTGATAGGTCTTTTGTTTTTGATAATATGACTTGGTTGATTGTTATATAAATATTTTCCTTGATGAATGTTTAGCTATGTAAGAGTGCATGTGATATGATCTATAGGCATGGATGTGGTTCATGTATAATGCAAGTGTTGCATATAATCAAAAATTTTAAAATTCTACACTTTTGATTGTTGCATGATCACACATTCCTTCAGTCCAAACAAGAAATAGAAATAATATTTCTGCTCATAGCAGGTACATAATAATAATTTTCCAAACTCAAAACAAGTCCACTAGGCAAAGTTAATTCATAAGTTCTTACAACTAAAGCAGCAACTTTTGCTCTATTCCCAATGCGAAGGTTCACATTGCCTCTAGCCAAGATCCTACTCCTTTTTAGTCCCTGCACATTTGTACAAATGTGAGAACCTGATCCGGTATCTAATACCCAAGAATCAGAAGTAGATAAATTGACTTTTATAATATGAATACCTGAAGAGGACCCTCCATCACTCTTCTTCTTATTTAGATCTTCCAAATAGAGCTTGCAATTTCTTTTTCAATGACCCAGTTCATTGTAGACATGGCATGCTCCTTCTTTGGGCGGTTGAGGCTTGGGATTGGGCTTATGAGAGTCCTTAGCAGCCTTGACCTTTCTTTTGCCCTTTCCTTTCCTTTTCATTCCCTTTCTTTTGTTAACCATCAGAACATCTTTGGTATTCTTGATGTTCTGCTCAACAGTCTTAAACATCCCATGAATTTCAGAAAAAATCTTATCCATGTTATACATGTTGTAGTTCATAATGAACCCATCAAATGCATCAAGCAAGGATTGGAGAATAATATCAACAGCTAACTCTTGGGTGATCTCAAGGCCAAGTTTCTGCTAGTGATCAAGATGACCCTTCATCTTCAAAACATGTGGACTGATTGAGCTTCCATTAGTAAACTTGCAAGAGAGTAAAGCCTTGATGGTGGCAAACCTCTCAATTCTAGCTTTCTCTTGGAACATTTCCTTGAGATGACCTATCATGGTATAGGGCTCCATTTCCATCAGTTGCTTCTGAAGCTCTAATTCCATGCTACCAAGCATGAGGCAAGTGACATCAACAAAATCATTAGCATGCTTACTATAAGCATCCTTTTGTGCTCTGGGAGTATTAGTAGCTGGTTCATTAGGGACAGGTTGGTCAAGGACATGTTCCTTCTTTTCCTGCTTAAGAGCAATTTTTAAGTTTCTATACCAGTCAAGGAAGTTAGTCCCATTGAGCTTATCCTTCTCAAGGATTGATCGCAGTGACAAGTTAGATGTAGTGTTTGATGCCATTATCTACAATAAATATATATGCAGAGTATAAATCATTAATGAGGCACAATTTTAAATCCCACTATATACATAAAATTAATCACTCTCTGAATCAACTTGATAATAACAACAATTGTAATATTAATGGGCCATGATCCATATTTCATCTCACTTTAAGTAAGCTTTGGCTTATCACCTAAAGTTTGATTATTTAGGTAGGTAAAACTTTGCCAATTACATCTTATGTAACTCTTGGATACCTATGGGATTTGACATCACATGTCCTGACTAATCCCATTTTAATGCCCTAGGTCCAAAACTGTTTTGATAACCTAGTTAAGTCTAACCATTTCAAACATATGGATATCACCATTATCCCATCTTGCCTTACCCAAATGGCTTAATACACCCTACTTTGGCAGAACCTATATAGCAATCCAAGTCTTGACAAGTGTTGATTTACGGAAGGCATTTTATGACTTACTATTAGTTGAGGGTTTTACTCAATAGTTATTATAGGTTTGTATTACATGCATACCACTATATGCATAACATCACATACACAACATCATATGCATAACATCAACATCATATGCATAACATCACATATACAACATCATATGCATAGCATCACATACATAAAATCATTTTCATTGCATCACATACATAACATCATATGTATAGCATTATATACATAGCATAGAAATAAAGAAATATCATAGTATGTCAAGCATCATACAATATTCACGAAACATAGGAACATATAAACAATTTTATTTCCAAATTGATTTATGAGGTGAATCCTCTTAGGGTCAAAGGGCAATGCCCTTTGCGAGGTCCTAAGGGCAGTGCCCCTAGCGGGGTCCGGGGGTAGCGCCCCAGGCGGTGGTCCCGAAGGTAAACGATTTACCTTAACTTGTTCAGTAAGTTACAACCAAAAACCTTAAATGTTAAAAATTTAAACAAGTATGAAATAGGCACGGCCGTGTGACTTTTTTGCACTGCCGTGTGCCTCTAGGCATGAATAACATATTTGCAGGCATGGCCATGTGGACTTTCGACACACCCGTACAACACCTGATGCGAATCAGGTTGCTCGTAGGCACGATCGTGTGACTTTTCTGCACGGCCATGCATTTCCTGTAGAGTACTGTATGCATATAGGCACAGTCGTGTAGACTTTCTGCATGGCTGTGCATGATCTATTGCAGACAATATGCCTACAGGCATGGCCGTGCAGACTTTCTACATGGTCGTGTGTGACCTGTTGCCGCCAATTCCACCAAAAAACCCTAATTTAATAGTGATCATGTTAAACTAATTTAACACTAATGATTAACACTTAATCATGTTCTATTGTTAAATAGATATTAATAAAATTAATATCTTTAATTTGTTTCAATACAAATTAATTAAATCGCCAAAAATCAAAACAGTTCTTATATGATTTTGAAAACATCTTTTCAAAATAAGTAACACAGATCATGTACATATCACATATACACATACAGAATCAAAATTAACTTAATCGAACTACAAGCATCTCTGATACCACTGTTGGATTTCGGGTCACAATCACGCAACGGAAAATAAAAATTTCGACCCTTAAAACCCTCATAAGATCTAAGTAGTTCAATTAAATCAATTAAAACTGAATCTAGAATCTTACCAAGATATGTTCAATAATTGTAGGAAGAAAAAGAGGAGGTTCACTCTAGTGACACCGTACCTCGAGCCTTTCATTGTTTTCTGACAGAATATAGACGCAACTAAAGAGCAACGTCCTTTACCATTATCCACATGAATAGAACACCCCAAAACGATGCTGGTGTGCTAGTACCTTTCTCTCAATTTTTTCACGTGTTTTAATATTGATAAGAGATGATCCAGCAACTAAACCCCTACATAATATATCGATATATATATACATCACCTAGGATTTAGTCTTTCGCAAGTACTAAAACTCTTTTTGGTTTTATCATTATCTTTATTTCTATATTTCTATATATAAATATCCAAAACTATTTTAGATATATATATATAAATATATATTTTTCTTTTAAATTTAATTATGGTAACTACTACCATAAATAAATTTTGACTATTTACACATATGAGAGATAACTTATCTGTAACGCCCACATTTGTGAGACACTATTCATGCATGAGCTATCCATGACATATAGAGTCCTAGTGTGATATATGTCTATGTGTGGGAATAAGTATATGATAGAGAGGGGTGTAATTGAAAACACAATTGGGAGT